>PPHD01011716.1:0-18600 GCA_002909625.1 Bambusicola thoracicus
ATCTGAACAGCTGGGAATGTGAATTAAAATCTCATGATGACTTCAGCCCTGGAATCGATGCTTATTGCTATTCCTCACAAGCACTATACATTTAAGTTGGGCATGTGACTATGCGTGTACATTTGCATATGCTTTATACCTGTTTGGATAAAGTAGATCAACCATGCAGTTCTCAAGCTAATGTTTTTTTTCTTACAATAAACCAATACCGTTCCCAACTATGTCAGCTATTAATAATGTTTTTATAATATATATATGTTATCATTGATATTTCTTCAATGTTAGCCACTTCACTGAAGCATAAAAAGGTGAAAAATAATTTTTCATTTACAGATCAACATTCTTCAAAAAGAATTTGAAGCTATTTATGAATGATTCCATATTTCCTAAGCTCATTGCTCTAATTTTCCCCACGTACATCACTGTAATTTTTGATACCAGTGTTTTAAATGACTCACATAAAATATGCCTTCATGCTAATGCTAAAATAAAGAAACGCAAACTAAGAAAATAGTTTTAACAACTTTTACCTATGAAGAAATACTCATAATAGAAGTAGCAAATGACTGTGCATTTACAATTTGCACATTATCCAAGTTCCTAATTTCCATCATTTTCTCCTAAGAGGAATTATTTTAAAAAGAGATAGGTAAGAAGGCAAAATAATGATTATGTTCATGAATAGCTAGGAATAAACAGAACTGTAATCTTTCAGAAATCCTACATTAAGTACAGTGAAAATAAACAAGTACTAGCTTGTTACAACAAGCTTTGTTAATATACATTGTATTGAGACACTGCCTTTCTCTCCTCTCATTACAAACATACATTAATTTCCTATATCCACACCTATATTTTGTCACTCTAATATCATAATGAATAAGTAATCCCTGGACGCCTCAAAAGGCTTATGAAAACAAGCCACAAAGAGAGAATCAATATTAAAGATAAAGATAAAATTACGTTGGAGGATAAATTAAAACGTACATTGTTCATAATCAGTTAACAAAATCATTAAGTGTGGCTTTTTTCTTCTACTTCAGAAAATGACTTTGCTAACATATGCACTGAACAGCAACCTTCATGCTGAAATGCCATATCACCAAAACACATTTATGTCCATCAGGTAAAATATTTCTCTCTAAAAACACAGTGAAAATCTATGAATTGCATGAGGCCACGTTCGTGATGATTACCAACTGTAGCTGCAAATAGGAAACACTTTCTTTTTAACTGTACACCATGGATAGTGGAAATGAAATCTGATGCACGTGTCTTCCTTGGAAATGGAAGATCTTGTTCAATAGATACAATTTGGATGGCAACTGCACTTTCATCAGTAACAATTTCATTTCAGGAAAAAGAGTAAAATGTGCACATTTGTATATACAAATCATTGTGAAGAACTGAGTTACACATTCAATACAGAGAAGGAAAGAAGCTCTATCTTTTAGTCAGCTAGATACCATGAGTAGGAACCATGAAATTCTGTGCTTTATTCTGTTTCCCGCTTCACTGGTATGACACTGAGCAGAGCAGTTCAACTTTGTCTTTTTTTTGTTTGTTTTCCTTCCAGATTTCCAGTTAGCAGAAGATCAGTTAATGCAGGTCATTCTAATTGTACAGTACCCCTTAAAGAATGAATTGGAATGGTGTGTCTAGAACAGAAATTTCTGTTACAGAGTTTAATTAGAAGAAGGGTTAACTTGTAATATATTAAGAAAATTACCACTAATATAAAATAAAGTTTTTGAAAGAATAATGATTATAAATAACATGATGAAAAGTGAGAAATTGACAAAACTAAGTCAGCAACCCTAATTCCCCCTTTTTCATTCACAAAAGTATACAATCTCCAATAAAGGAAACACAAGCTATTTTTCCACTGAACCTTTACTTTCACAAGTGTAAAAAATGGATAACACAACATTTGCCATTTATCACATGTGGCCCCATGACTACACTGCTCCTCACTATGCAAAGAAAGTGTAATCACTTTCTTGGCCAATTACTTTCTCAGTTTGTTTTCCTATTACTAACAGCAAAACTAAAAAGAAGATTCTAGTGCCTTGAGAAAGTGAAATCACTGCATGCTCATGTTAATTATTCCCATTTTCCTTGCTGAAAAATAGGATTGTAGCTGTTTTTAATGTACTCCTAAATGTCATGTGCTTAAATGTTAAAACAGCAATTCTCTTTCTCTGTAAAGATGGGCAAATGCATTTTTGTAAATCACTTGCAATTTGCTTAGATTAAACTCTCCTTTATTCATGTAGTTAACCAGCAATTCAAGTATTTGTTCTGGGACAAAGAGAGGCATACAGCAAAGGCAATACAGCAAAGAAAGGGAACAAACAACTAGAAAAAATCTATCTTGTGGATTATGGTATGTCATATTTTTCTCCCAATTTTTCTTCCTGCAGGCAAATAGCTTACATAATTTTAGTTACAAATTATACTATTACATTTCAACAGTATAGATTACATTTCATTTTATCTGTGCTAGCCTGATGCATCTGTGAGTAGAGTAAGCATCCTAAGGATGAAAAATAATAAGGATAGCTTACATCAAGTAAGAATAAATTGTTCTGCATTCAGATGTCAATGTCTATTTCCAATTGACAGTTTATTGTCATTTCCTTCTAAATATGTGTGTCTAATAGAATAAGAAATTTAGGCTTAGTATGTGAGTTGTTTGGCGAAATTACTGTATATAGATGTGACATGGAATTAACCTGGGCAGCTTTAACCTCTAGAATCAGAGGTAAATTTCACTATTCTGTTTGTGGGGATGTGAATTTATTTATTGAAATCTAGTTCAAATCAATTTGTGCTGATGTCCTATTTAGACTATTACTATTAAGTTATTAATTTAAATCTCTTTTTCTGTCTTCAAACTACACTGTAGTCACAAGCATGACAGTCTAAGACCTGTATTACACAGATGAGACCAATAAACGCTGGAGTACTATATGTGCTGATGGAAAACTAGAAGAATTATTTTAGCTTAAAAATTCATAATTTTAATTATTAATACAGTATAAATTTCAACATATATGCTTCAAAAATACTTTAAGATTACATGAAATCTTTTTTTTTTTTTTTTTAACAGGTTGTTTATCGTCATTTCCCTACTTAGAATATCATTTAAATGCCGAAAATATTTTAAACCAGGATGGAAAGTCTGGTTTCTTTTTTATCTGCAAGGATTCCAGAAGACACAGATTGAAACAGAAGAAAGATAGGGATCTCCAACCTTAATTCCAATTATCAGTAGCATTATATAAAATGTTTACATAATTTGTAGAAAATAACTTCTTCATTTTCTGCCTTATGGAACCACTTGTTAAGCACAAATCTCTTCAGTGGAACATAGTTTCTTCCTCAGCACGTATTGAACCTGCAAGCAGTATGTTGCTCTTATTATAACGCCATTAAACTAAAACATGATGCTTTGAAAATGGTTTATACTGCAGTTTGTACTGCACATTTTGTAATGCACTAATCTAGCGTGAAAAAAAGAACTGTTCTCATTTTGTTTGCATTTTATGTACTCCTTTTTTTCTGTGTAAAGAAGGGAGAAAGATACAAGGACAAACAAGGAGACATTTTAAGTCTGTGTACATTAAAGCAAACCCACAATTCTCTCCTAGTCTCTATCGTTCTATACCATTTCTCTTCCCTCCTTTGCTCCCCTTTCAGAAAAGCTGGAAAAGGAGCCTCCTTCTTGTCTTTACATTTTTCTTTCATTTGGAAGCTCTCAGTTTGACTGATAAGTAGACAAGCAGTTGTTAAGGAAAAGATAGAAAAAAAAATGGTAGGAGCATTAAGTGTAGAATCACATGACTGGGAGCTGTGACTCTTAACTGGGATATAATTATGACTTCACACATTTCTACCCAGATCAGGGATACAGGCTATTTATACTAACTCAATCTAGTCCATCAAAACAGCAGGATACTTTTGTGATTGCTGCAGGTACTTTGAGGAGGACCTTCATGTTTGGTGCAAAATTGCATCACAGAACAATTTTAACATCAGCCACAACTACCGATATTTTTCAATCTTTCTTTACTTCTTGGTTGTGCTATTTCTAGCCCCACAATTCATAAATGGAACAACACAAAGGACGTTTAGACTTGTGTAATGTTCTTTTTTAAATTTGGAAAGTATTTACATATTTTGTTCAAGTTAGCTAGTTTTCCTCTTGGTATACAATATATCTATAATGAAAACCAGATGCGAAGAAATTTTCAGGTACACAAATTAAGGTTGCTATTTCTGTCTTTAAGAAAAGCAACAAGATATAGAAGATTCCTCATAATTTAGCTTTTGCTTTCCATTTAGTACTATTGGTTAGTGCTAGAAACCAACTCTTATCAGAATGCTGGGGTTTTTTTTAACCCTACTTGAGATTGCAGAGTTGATCCATCTAGCAGAAGCCAGAATACTTTAAGAAAAGGAAAGCTGTATCAAATGTAACTCTTAAGAGTCTTAGATACCATACAGAGCACTACTGCCCAGTCAAGTAAAGAATCTAAGAAATCTATTACAGATAGAATGTGAGGTTTCAAAAACTGTTCTAAATACACATCCATGGTGATTTAGAGCACCAAAAACTTTTTCTCCACTTCATATTTTCTGTTTGCTTCAGTGACGCAGAAACTTCGAACTACTTGCCCAAAGACAGTTTTCATAAGCAAGGTACTACTTTTTTAAGGTAAATAAAACTATTTTCTTTCCTTAAATGAGCTCACTTGGCCCTTAATTTCAGACAACATTTCTTCAGAAATGAAAGTGCAAGTTGAAGAAACTGAGGCATTAGAGTTGCTCAGGAAAATTAAGCGCCATCAGAGTTTCAAGCAAACATACCAGGCCTAATCCTTGTCTCCCCACATGACATGTTTTTCTTTGACTTCACAGGACGACACAGTGCAAACTCAGCTTTATGAAAAATTTGGAGAAGGCCCAAGCACTTTTTTTTAACAGAAGGTTTTCATAAATAGGACTTTTATCCTAGGTCAGCTATTTCAATCAGACTCCTAAGTATAAAGACTTTCTGTTCAGTAGTCTCTAAATGTATAATCCCTGCTGAGCCAGCTGGTTAGGGGAAGCTGCCACCCATCTGTAATTCTCATCAGGCAGACATTTTATACACTTGGGAGTTCAGTTATTCTCTAATACTGAGCATTCTGCTCACAAAGAGCTTAGAAATGCAAAGCTGGTGAATATAACCTGGCTTTTGTTAAATTGCACTTTAGCATACCTGAATTCCCAAACCAGAGTTTGCATTTTACTTTTCCTCTCACTTTCCCTTCAAAAAAATGAAGAAGTAAATCCCTGCGAATGTAAGAAAATCTATTTTTCATAAACAAAGAGATCCATGAGTAATACATGGCTTGAAGTAAATTTCAGAAAATGTGCACTACTGGAAGTTGCCAGAATACTCTGAAGAGTGAAACAAAATATGAACATAATTGCAAACCTAACGAGGTTCAACAAAGCAAAGTGCAAGGTTTTACACTTGGATCAAGGTAATCCCAGATACATATACAAACTGGGAGAAGAACTTCTCAAGGGTAGCCCTGCTGAGAAGAACTTAGAGGTCCTGGGAGATGAAAAACTTAACATGAGCCAGCAATGAGCACTTGAAGTCTGGAAGGCCAATGGTATCCTGGGTTCAATTAGAAGAGAGGTGGCCAGCGGTGAAAAGGAGGAGATTGTTCCCCTCTATTCTGTCCTCATGAGGGCACATCTGGACTATTGGGGCCTCCAAAACAGGAAAGATGTGGAGCTTTTGCAGAGGGTTGAAAGGACCATGAAGAGGATCCAATAGCTGAAGCACTCTCCTAAGAATAAGAAGAGAGGCCAAAGGAGCTGGGCTTGTTCAGCCTGGAAAAGAGAAGGCTGCGGGAAGACCTCATTATGCGGGGAGACCTCATTATCTTCCAGTATTTAAAGGGAGTGTATGAACATGAGGGAAATCAACTTTTTACATGGGTAGTGATAGGACAGGGGGGAATGGTTTTAAACTAAAGGAGAGAAGATTTATATTAGATGTCAGGGGGAAGTTTTTTACTGAGAAAATGGTGAGGTGTTGGAACAGGCTGCCCAGAGAGGTTGTGGATGCCCCATCCCTGGTGGTGTTTAAGCTAGATGAGGCCCTGGGCAATCTGATCTAGTACTTCGTCTAGCAGCTGGCAACACTGCCTTTAGTAGAGGGGCTGAAACTTGATGATCTTTGAAGTCCCTTCCAAACCAAGCCTTTCTGTGATTGTTCTATTCCATGATAAATTAAATATGATTAAGAGTTTTATATGTTGTTCAGAGTAACCTGCTAGAAAACAAAAATAAATATCTTCTACTGTCAAAAAATCACTTGTCTCTGTAAAGTTAATAATGAGAAATTATACCATTGTATTACCCAATGAAGAAGGAATTACCAAGAATTGCTGTGATGCACTTAGCATGTTATCACTAGATAACACAATAACATCGCTCTGACTAAATGCGTTACTCCTACTGTTTTCAATAAAGTAAACATGCCTACAAAGGTATTGTAAAAATCCATACGTTACTTCTCTGGTGAGAAATCACTTTTAGAATAATGTTTTTGGTATTTGTTTCCTTTTATAGTAGAAGTAGTAGACCTTAAAATGTAGGATTATAAACTGACATTATGCACTGTAATTTAATTTAGAGCAACCCTTTTCAATCACAGTCCCTTTCAATGGCTAAATATCGCTTTTGCCCCAGTGCAGTTTCCTAGCCAGAATTTAATTATGAGAATAACTACCATGTTTTGTTCTTTTACACTCTGTATTCACTGTGTCCAATGATGTCAGATTGAGCTATGCCGATCTATGTTTTGAACAGAAAAAAACTATGTGTTAAGAGTAGTTTTAGGTTTTCTCTGATTAGCTCAATAGCAAAGGAATCGGTGAGGGCTATAAAGTTTGAGCAAGAGCCTAAACTTTGAATCCTTCTATCTTAGTCCATGTTGTTTTTTGTTATAAACAAGATATACAAATACCTTACTAGAAGGCAATAAGAGATAATAGTAAATCTCAGTGTAAACATCAAACACTAATAATTAGGCTGTGCTGTTGTGTATCAATAAATTTCTTATCGTTTTCTGGAAATCTTTTTTCTATGCTATTTATTGTAAAAAGGGATTGTAAATGCAGGTGTGACTTAGTAGTTTATCTGAAATAAAAGAAGTGGGCATCATCACTGTTCACAGCTGAAAAGTTTCAGAATGCCAGATCAAACGTAGGTAGTGGCTAAACTGATGGGTAACAACTTTTGTTAGCCTCATTACTTTGATCAATCTTAACCACCTGACAATAATCTTAATATCAGAAAAATTAAGATTCACATTTATTTTAGAAACTTGAGGCAATTTAGATTCAAGCTTACTTCTTCCAAACAGTACCAAATCTTAAGTATTCAACAGCCCATTATTAGGTATTCTGAGAGCAGCTCATACTGTTATTTAAATTGACACTAGCAACTATAGTGTTACTTTTTGAAGTAGATATAATTGTTTGCTGCTGCGCTGGATTTCAGAACAGACATGTCCAAATTACAACGTGTTGATAGCTATAACAACTTTGATATAGCTTTGATAGGCAAAATTTATCATGCTATGGAAAGGAAGAAAATTGCTAACCTTCACTAAAGCAGAAGGAAGATTCTCATAAGGGCTAGCAAAAACTGCATCAGTAATATTTGTTCATAATTAAAGCGAATATCCATTCTAGAGCCCAGGAATGTTAGCTGAGGGCCTGCTTGATTTAAAAATAAATACATAAATAAATTGAGGATAACTAGAAACATTGCCGAATAGTACATGGGACCATTAACTTACTTACACTTTCAAGTGCATTTTAATTAAGAATTAATAGAATTATAATTTGATTTTGGAAGACATAGTCAAGAAAACATGAATGGCTATCTAGTACAAATTGCAACTGCAGAGAAAGGAATATGACAACAATCAGTGATTTACTGGAATCTCTGGAAGGTGGAGATATAGCTTCAGGAATCAGTGTAGACAAAAGACTCAGACTCTTTTCAGGTTAGTCAAACACTTACATACCACCATATTCTGAGTAATTTCAGAGGTAAACAAGACATTTCTTGTTTAGATAAGCTGAACCATACAGTATTAAGTCCGCATAATTTTGTTATCTTCCCATTTTTTGTTGATTTTATTTTCCTCCATTTGTCTTCTGGCCAACGCCATAAAACATTCACTTTCATTTCTATGCATATTTTTAATACTGTACTAAATGGCATTAAATTTGATTTGTGCACAAAATTGAAATGCTTTTTAACACCACAAAATTATAACTGAGTAATTTATAGTCTCACAATTTATTTTAAAATTCCTGTACATGGGTGGAAATTGGAGTGCTAAGTACAGATACAATTGGCATCCATGTAGCATTTTATTTTTATCCTTTAAATGACCCACTAAAGAAATGTACGACCACACATACAGCTAATAATATCAATGAATTCAGGATTTAATAATGATCTCTAAAAATTATTAAACTGTTACTAAAAATAAATCAATAATAGCACAGCATGGGATTTCCTAGAGACAAATGCAAATACGTTCACATATGCCTTGCTATTTTCTTTCATGTTATTTCTAAATAAAGAGTTAGGATTAATGGTAAATGAAAGATTTAGCTTTAAATTGCTAATTCTATTTCAGGCCTGGACATAATATTTAATTTGAGAAAAATCTCTTCTTCCCTATTTTTTTTTTCATATTCCCTTTTTTTCCTCTCCCTCACCTCTCCCTTCAGCTCAGAACATCTGCACTGCATGCCTTGCAAGTGTCTCGGGAGGCTGACCTATTCTACAGACAGGCTTTGGAGCCAAAGGGTAGAGAAACCATCAAATGACATACTGGAGATATCAAAACAAAACAAAACAAAAAATCTATGAAAGAGCAAGAGAAAGTAGTAGTCAGGGAAAGGGTTTTTCACAGCAGAGTTTTCATCGTCCTATCACAAAGCAGTAGTGAGTTGGATACAATAATGTGATTGATAATACCATAAGCATCACTTTTTTCCATATTCTGCTGAAGTTTTGTAACAGATCAGTAAAGCATAAGAAAAACTTACTGAAATCTTGTAATACAAACACAGGATGAGTAAATACTTAATCAAATCCAAACTGGTGAGTAGTGGAGCCTGAACATTTAACCCAAGCCATAGAATTGCTCAGAACCTAAGGAAGTAGTCCTTACAAGATAGGCGGCTGAGTAGAGAACTACCCGAATTGTTTTGGATTAGAAAGGATGGAAAGACAGGTTTAGGAATAAAATACAGAATTCCAGGATGAAATTTAAACATTCAACATGAATCTCAAGAGTTTTAAGGCTAACAAGAAATATACTTAGGTGGTCATTTTGGGAGAAAAACGCTATCAATGTGACCTGGTGTAAACAAGTACTATATACTACAGAATAGAGTTTCACCCTAAAGAAAACTTAAGAAAATATCACAAGAATTTGCTTTTAGGTGTGCTGTACGAGTCCTCTGTCAGATTTGCCTTTTTGAGCTGTCTTGCTGTTTTTAAATAGCTACATCAAAGAGGCGCCACAGGGAGAGCTGGAAGAATCAAAAAATGATGGTACCTAATCTAATGCACTGCACCTATTAACAGTACTTGAGTTTATAGGACCAGACAAGAGCTACTTTGAAACCAACCAAAACAAACAATACAACCGAAAACGTGAAATGGAAATATTGCAGTTGTTAAGTTTCAAGCACAAACTTTTGCTGCCTGCAGATTTACTCCATGTGAGCCACAAAGCTTGCTATTAAAAATAAAGCCTTTTTTCAGTTGGTTCAGAAGCCAGCTTACATTTCTTACTTTGCAAAGGAGGCGACAGCAAAATGGGTTGTTTCAGGGCACTGCCGTAGGATGAAGCCTTAAAAGAGGAAAGTCAAATACAGTACTGTAGTGCAGCTACTCCTAAATTGCCAAGTATTTTTGTTGTAATCTGAATGAAAAATATTTTAACGCTGCCATTGGCTGTAGGTTCTAGAGTTTTCTTAATCATCAATTTTCATCTTTGCAAAGCAACAGCAGTGCCTCGTATTCCAAGCAAATGACCACCAGACTTTCTCCACAAGAATTAATGGCTTAAAGAAATGGCTTTTTCCTTACTGCTGCAAATTTATATAGAAGTATACGGTTGCTATGAAAAAAAATTCTGATGCCATAGCAACTTAGAAAGCCCTTACAGGTGAGAACCAGTGGTTTATCCAATTTGAAGCTTGTAACTTAATCCTTCCGCCTAGTGATGCTCAACACAACTGCAAGCGGTGAAACAAATTTTCTTGTGCTTGACTTTTCCAATTTACATTGTCAAACACAGGTCTCTGATACAGAATTCTCTTCTATTTTCCACACATCATATAAATAAATAAATAAATAGATCAGAAAAACCAAGAGAAAATCAAGTTTTATATTTATTTATTTATTTATTTGAATGAATGAACGAACTATGGAGCAATACTGGAAAAGCTCAGAGCAACTTTTCCCCACTGAGCTGTCTGGGAAAAATGGCAGCTTGCTAATTAGCTAAATTTGTCATCAACAGAAAGTATAACATTTTCTTTAACTCATTTGTCAGTTAGGGAAGAGCAGAAAATAATAAATATCTTTTTTTTTGTATTGTTAATATCTCTAGGCACATCATTTCATGTTATACTCCCAAACACTACGCTACAAAGCATGGTAATGCTCTAACCAGCTCTTAACAAATCAAGGATGTCCAGCCTCAACTGTGCTTAACAGCACCACCTTTCACATGAAGACCTAATAAATGCAGGTCAGGTGCTACAGTATTACTTTGTATTATGTATAGATTCAGTCCTGCATCTGGATTTTATCCCTTAAACAACAATAACAACATAGTTTCAAATAGGACATTTATCCAGATAATTTCCGGTTCACATCTTAAATTTTTCATGTATGGATCTTCTTCATATTTCATTTGCACATGGGATTTTCAGACCACTCCTGACTACCAATATGTTGATCCACAATGAGAAAGGGTTTCCCTTCTTTCAAAGGGAACTTCTTACCTGAGTTGAGCAACTTCATCTCCTGATCACACGAAGATGGCACGCCTACATTTTCTGCGCTGACGCCCATGCAGTCAATAAACAAGGATGGTAAGGAACAGCTTAAAGCTTCCAGATTCTGCTCTCCTTGACATAAATATTCCTTAAGTCATGTGGCAGAAAGGCAATTTTTATATAAGACTCTCATATAATGTCACGAACATATGCTACGCCAGCAGAGAATTGATTGCAGCATAACTTCTGCCATTTTTCTTCTGTTCTGACATTATAGCTGACAATGTTTAAGTGTTGAACACTGGAGCATTTCTAGATAAATCACACACGTTCACAGAAAGGAGCTGTGATGCATCATACTCCTTGTGGTAGCAATAATGGTAGCAATTTGTCCACGTACAAATTAATTGCAGAGGATCATTGTTGAATCCATTCCACGTACACAATTTATCTGGATGCACACAACAAATTTTTGCTCAACAGTGTAGGTTGACGAGCATCTGAAAAAGCACCTCATTTTCACAGAAACATCAGAGAAAGTTCACCCTGTGTTACACAGGACTCTGGCAGTTCCATGTGATGAACAGCAATGAGTATTTCAATTGTGACTATCGGCTCTTCCTGAACATGAGGCGTTGCCTTTAGGATTTCTCCCAAGAGTTGTTTGAATTCACATATGCTAATGGACTAAACACGTAGCATTGTATTTCAGTTTCCAAGTTCATAACCCAATGGAGGGACTACGAGATGAACCCGACTGTAACTGAACATTGCTTGTAACGCGGCAAACTTTTCTCATAGAAATAAGGAAAGCAAACGTTTATCTGCTAAAGCCGCGGGAGACAGACAACCCTCAGGAGGCAGAAGCACCCCTCCAGGCTCCGGGTCATTACCAGCTCTGTTGCTCTGCTTCCCACAGCCACAGCTCGGAGCTTGGAATCTTCTGGAAAGACCTTATTCTCCAGTTCGTCACTTCTGCCCCGCGGACCGCGCAATTTTTGGTGCTATTATTTTCATTTAAGCCGACTAATCCTCCCTCATGGAGATACGTCTTTTCTGTCCCTCGTGCTCCGAATCCTTCAGCAGACGAGAACGACTGCGCCCCCTAAGCGGCCCCAACCGCCGCCGGCACGTGAACGACCGCTGAGGGGGCGCGCGCACACCCCGCCTCTAACGGACCAGCGCGCGACCGCGGCGTTGCGCGGTAGGGGGCGCGAGGCGCGGAGCAGCGCCCCCCCTGCTCGCCGGCGCGGCGTGCGGAACGCCTGTTGCTCAGGCACGTGCTGCTCCCCTCTGCAGAGGAGAGATGTACGCAGCTCAGCGGCAATGGAAGATTTGCAGAGTCGTTGTATGACTGCTTCCAGAAAAGAGTACTTGAGCGTTTGTTAATGAGCTGGGGGGCCGGCCTGCGTTCTCTGGGGGCTTTCCTTTACTCATATACAAGCACTGCCCTGAAAGTAATGCTTCCTATATTGTTATTGTGGGCTAGTACATCAGAGGTAGACGCTTGTGGTATGACAGTAGATCTTGAACATTTCCTCCAATGTTCCATTCCATTTTTTTGCTGTGTGACAGACCGTAGCAGAGAGGCAGCCAGATGCAATGGCATCTGACTCGGAAGTGCGTGTGAAGCAAAGGGGTGGCACCGAATTCCTCCATGCAGAAAAAAAAAATAAAAAAAAAATTGCAAGTATCAACATTCACGTAAGTTTGCTGAACACTTACGGACACCAGCCAGCAGATGTGAGAGCAGCGAGGGGTGTGCATATCATCAGAGGCAACAGTAGGCTGGTATCTCCATTGGTACAGATTGTGACATGTGCAGCATGCAGACTCTTGCTCAGTGCCGGTGAAAACATATAGCTGGCAATGGCAATTATTTGTGAAAAACTAGTGTGTTGTAGTTAAAAATTTGCCCTGTCATACAATCTTATGTTTTTTGTATCAGTTGTAGTTTCCATGGAAATAAACAGGAGGCATTACTTTTGGAGCAATCCATGCGTAGTTGCACTTATACTGCAGCACAAGAGCTGGACCTCCTCAATCCACCTGCACAGAAAAGAGGAAGGGAATAATAAAACCTCTTGTTCAGCCCATTGAGGACCACCGGGTCCAACTTCAGTAGCAAAACAGTTGGAAGCAGAGAGGACAAAGTGAGAAATGGCAGCACTTCATGGCTGCTGTATTCCACCGGGGGCTGCTCAGCCCCCTCGCGTGGCTGATAGCATCGAGGCCACCACATGGGCTTTTTTCGTTGCAGCTGTGCAATTCTCATCTCCCTCTTTTTCTTGTTTTTGTTTCTTCCCCCCCTCCCAGCAGCTTTTTTTTTTCTTTTGCATTTTATTGACAACTGTTCAAACCTCAGAACTTCTTGACAGCCATCAGCCTGTCCTTAACTGCTTATTAATTCCCTTCCTGATGACACCTTGCAATAACTGTAGTTCCTTGACATTAAGTTTCACAATTATTCTTTCTTCTCGCAGCAATAACAAATATTAGTAATATATTTAGAACAACTATAACTGACTATTTTCAGACAAAACAGCTTCACCTTTCTAACTGAAGTATGGAACAAAAGATTTTCTTAGAGAAAATTCAAGCCTTCAGGCCAAAGGTTTTCTCTCGTGTATATCCATGAAATCTTATTAGGGAGTAAAACTGGGACTGCACTTCTTCCAACTCCCTCTTTCTCACCACCGAGGGAGTTTCAGCAGCTTTTATTTTTCAACCGAGCTTCCCACACAACCTCCTGGAAAATAAAGGACCAATAAGCACTTGGAAGTTCACTCTGTTGAACTGTGTTAATTTTGCTGAAGGCTGATATATTGATCACAACACAACCACTTGCAGAAGAAAAACTGTGTGGGCTCTCTGTAAAATAAAAATTAGAACCACCACAAAAACCTCCTAAGAAAAATAATAATAAAAGAAAGCAACACCTTATTCTCCAACCTTTTTTCCCTTCCCAGCAAAACCTGAAACAAATAAAATAGTGTTGAAAACAGAGGGTGGTTCGAGAAAAGAATAAACTCAGTCATTATATTTTCAGTCATTTTTAACATTTGAATTTTCTTTGGTTCTTTTCAAAAAATGTAAGGCTGCTTATGTAATCCCCAACTTTCCTAGCTATGGTTACTAAATCACCAGTTAGGTGACTTCTGGCTTTGTTCTGTATCTGACAGGTAAGATAAAGAAATGGCCTAGAGACAGCAAGGGAATCAGAGAGTAATTTGGCCCCTCCTGCGCTTCCCCTACAGAAGGCACCTACTGGAGTAGTGCCAAGTAACACCAGACACTACAGCCTCTGAATCAAGCAATAAGCAATGCAATCACAGATTCAAAATTCGGTGGAGGAAAAAAAAATAAATCTATCCACCTGTGAAGGAAATACTGTACATAAACATTACAATGAAAAGCAGATTTTTCCTGTTTTTTTCCTTTTTGTGTGTGCGCGCATTTTTTTGATGCAAATTATTCAGTATTATTAAAATGTAAGCACTTATAAACCAACTTTTCACTCATTGATTTGTACTATAGTGGCTTAATCATCTTTATGATTTACACCCTCTTAACAGTGCCTTTCATAGGGATCTCCTCAGAAGAGGGAAATTTATGTTATGAGACAGTTCATATAAGCACATTCTGCCTCAAATCTTGAGAATGATTCAGTCACCGAAATCTGGCAGAGACTGATTTATACAATTTATTTTGTCAATGACATAGTCCTTATTCATACTCCATGGGCAGAGTTGTTCTCTAGAACAGCCAGTCAGGCCCTTTAACCTCTATGAAAAATATATCATGGAACCCTAACTGGTAGTTTTTCACAGCATTTGATTGTTTATATTATCTGAGGAAAAAAAGTCCACAGACCCATTTACATGTCTTCATCCCTTCTGTCAACCCTGCCATTCACACCAACAAATAACCAACTAAACATTCATGGCTGGATTTCAAAACAGATAATACCAGCGCCTCATTAATAAAAATATCTACTTTCAGAAAACTCAATAGCCATAACTGTAATTTTACTGGAGAAGTCAAATACACTAAAAAAATCCTTCCAGGAAATTCATTTCTCAGGTATCTTGTTGCATATTTTAACAAGACATATTTATTAATAGGAATATTTCTATACTTAAAAACAAGCACTAAATACAAACGAGCCCACAGCTGCTTTAGAAACAGCTGCAATTACAGACATGCTGAAGTAACGACTCTTCCTTTGTCATTCATTTTGGTGGAGTGCTTCAGGCTCTTTTATTCCCCTAAGGTGCTCTAATTGATTACCACAAATATCTATAAAGTGATAAGCACCTTTTGAATTCAGCTTTAGCTCTCACGGTAAATACATAAATGTTTCCCTGAAGAAGTCTGCCCTCCAAAATTCTGAGTTGATTTAGATTCTGACTTAATGTATTGTGTATATCTACACAAATCCTTTTGGAGTGAGGAAAAGTATATTAGTTATGCTCAGAATAAATCAGCTAATATGATGGAGCACATAAAAATAGGTTATAAAATGAGGAGAAGGGTATCAGTAAAGCCAGGACAATCTCTGCCTGTTGCATTTTGGAATTCAGTTTCTAAGCCTGATCATCTCTCCTACTTCCATTAATGGGAATGCAAGTTAGCAAGTGGAGCAGTAAGAATTGAGTACCTGTTAAGATCAACTTTAATGTCTGCTGGCATTATGAATATTTCTATTTTCATACTCATTGCATATTTGGATTTTTTTCCTCCTTTAATTTTTTTTTTATTATTGTTATTCAGAATTGCTTACATTTCCAACTGTTGTCCTGGAGAAAAGTGCAGTATCTTCATACATTGCAAGTTACTGACATTGTATGCTCCATTCCATCTTACCACATCTCCTTCTGCCATTCTACCCCTGAAAGCCTGCATCATAGTTTGTGCAAGGTACAAATTTGTTTTACTTCCAGACAAACTTTTATAGCAAAGCAGAAATTCTTCAGTGACTTTGGAAATGCTGGAACCCACATTTTATGACTGTTAACAGATTAAGCAGTAAGATTCCTTCCCATAGATTTTGCTTTCTTGAATATTGTGTACGAGAGTATGCAGATATCCAGATAAATCTGAAAGGTTAGGCACTATCATAGTGTGCTCACTAAATAGTACATGCTTGTGGGTGCACAGTGATACAAAGGAAATAATGCACTGAGGACTGTAGCAAAGGTATATCTCTGAAACAGTACAAGGCCAAGATACATCAGTGCTTCAATTTTCAGCTTACTTGGTACACCTTTCCTCAGGATAATTAAATGCATTAAGTATTTTGTCTCATTTAACACTGTACTCCTCTTCAATCAATAACAAACTGGGAATTTATGAGAGTTAAATTAGTTCCTATCTCACTTATCTTCCCCACTGCATAAGCATGCCACCCACCTGAAGTTGATAGACCCTTGAGGTTCTGGCACATTAGATAGAGAGCACAAATGATTTAATAGCATGACCTGAAAGTAAAAGCTTGAAGGAAAAGAATTGTTCATCCAGCTGTTAGCTGAAAACAGAATTTGTTCACCTTGTTCCTCCTGCTAACATTTACCTCTTTTGTTAACATTACTGTCCAGAACTGCTGCAATGGGAAGCTATCATCAGCCGTCCCTAGACCACAGGGTTTGTACCATGTTATAGAAAATCTTCTGATAACTCCAGCAGTGCCATCCAGCTCCTTCCCATCTGTCAGTTGTAAGTACAGCAGCATGACAGGGCTGGGGAAATGTTGATCTGCCTGGAGGTAGGATGGCCCTTCAGAGGGATCTGGGCAGGCTGGATCTCTGGGCTGAGGCCAATAGGATGAAGTTCAACAAGACCAAGTGTTGGGTCCTGCACTTTGGCCATAACAACTCCAGGCAGCACTACAGGCTTGGGACAGAGAGACTAGAAGACTGTGAAGAGAAAAAGGGACCTGGGAGTGTTGGTCAACATTCAGCTAAACATAAGCCAACAGAATGCACAGGTAGTCAAGAAGGCCAATGGCATCCTGGCTTGTATCAGAAATAGTGTTGCCAGAAGGAGCAGAGAAGTGATTGCCCCCCTGTACGTGCTTCAGTCACCGTCCCTGGAGGTATTCAAGAAACATTTAGATGTGGTTCTAAGGAACATGGTTTAGTGAGCAATGTTGGTGGTAGGTGGACAGTTAGGTTAGATGATTTTAGAGGTCATTCCTAACCCTGATGATTTTAGTATACGGCTGAGGCCCTTGGGCACTGGCTGCACGGGGCCACTGGTGGCCCATCAGCTCACAACTCACATGGCTTCAGGCATCACAAAGTATACCTGGTACTGCAACCATATGGTACATGGGCTTGGAAGCTCTTACAACTGGTTTCTGTACATCATGATACAGCTTTTGTTTGTCAGCTGTACAAGATTAGCCCCCAGTTCTATATATTTTTTGTACATGAGTTGCTCATTGCTCCTAAAAATAAGAATTCGTTAGTGCATTCTGTGGAATCTTCGTCTTGATTAACAGAGGGAATTACTATTAGCTACTAGAAAACATAGAAAGAGTTAAGGCAGTTTGTAATGTACAAATATTCTTGTTCTTTTTGAATCCCATGCTATAACGGCTCAATAGTTTTGTTGTGTTTTATGAAATTCTTAAATCACAATCACAATGAATGGTAGGTAATTCTCTTTTTGTTTTCAGCTTGTGACTGTGGAAAGTACAAGACAAATAGAACTTTTGTTTTCTTGCCTGTTGCTTTCTGTTGATTTGTCTTTCAGAACTTTTTTTATACTGACTTAGGCAAACAGTTGTTGTTTCATGCTGCATTTTCTTATTAACATGTTGACAGTGGTGAGCTGCTATGTGCCTGTCTACACTGTCCTCATTCTACAAGACACAAATGGCATTCCTTGTCAGTAAACCAAATTAATCTCTAATTTGTTGGGTTTCCCATTTCATCTGCTGCCAGCTAAATGCACGGGGCTTAGTCAGTTCTAATGCATTTGCCATATCCAACTCAAAGTGTTTGTCAGTTGACATTTGTCATCTTGGAAGTCTGACTTGCACAGGCAGTTTCTAGATGTCCTATACAGACTTTCTGCATAGTTGAGAACTCAATTATTCTGCTCATATGTTCTAGAAATTTGGAAGGTTTCTAATACCACACTATAACCTAAAGATGCTATTCAAGGCTCACTCTCTCATGAAGGAACCTGTACCAGAATGTTTGTTTTGTTTTTTTTTCCAGATAAGATACACTGATGACAATTGTGAATTATACAAAGCTAAATATAAAATCAGTTTCTATCTAACTTGAAAAAAATACCCATTTCCTGTCTCTAATTCAGTAGCTGAAAATTTTGCCACAACTTCAGTTGGGCCAGGATTGTTTTTTAAAAATAGATGTATATATATATATATAAAAATCCTGTCTTCTCTATTCAGCAGAGTTTTAGTGTGCTTCAAAGTACCTCAGAAGTCTTACAAAAAATAGATATATTAAAAAAATCTCAA
>PPHD01011717.1:3441-18600 GCA_002909625.1 Bambusicola thoracicus
AAGACTGGAAAAAAAAAAAAAACAACATTAAGACCAACATTTCTGATAAACAACCAAATACTTTTGATTTACAGAAGTATTTGGAGTACATTATTTCTAAGCAACTTACTTCTCATGTAAATGGTTCAAGCCAAAACGAATAAAAACAATTTGTAGAAGATATGTTTGGCATATTGGAAGTATTCAGAACAGTAAAAATTACATTCTTGAAATTACTGCTGGTGGGCTAAAACTAGAGAAGCCTCGCCTAACTTCTTCAGATCAGCATCCTGAGCTGACACAAAGACCAAGGTTAGAAAGCGGTCATCACATCGTAGTGAGGTCCTCTCTTAGGGAGGAACTTCACATGAGCACATTAACTGATTCCTGAGCAGAACTGCATATTATCAACACTCTTCTCTAACAAGAAAGACATCAGGAGTTCACACACCTGAAGATGGATCAGCTGATCTGCAGTAAGCTTGATTGATATCAAGCTTAATGAAAAACACTGATCTGGAAGTTTGGTGTCAGCACAATCGTAAGTCTGGGAGAAAGAGGAGTCACCCCTCTCCAGTGCTGGTAACAAGGCTTAGCCAGCGTTCTGCTTCTGTTCAAATAAAATCCCATACTGCTTTTATGAAGCCAATATTTAGTGCATACAGAGCAGGCAACATCTATCCACACTGTAATCTTACACAAACAAGGACCTCACAATACTTCTCAAACAGTGCACACTAAAAAAAAAAATCAGCCTCATAGCCTTACAGTGAAACTACCCAACCCCTGCAAGAGTCTGGACAGTTACAATTTCCTCAGCCACCTGAAATTAGTGAAAGACATTTCAACAGAGCAAGAGATTATACTTTCACAGACTGTGAGGATTAACAGCCTAATTTATCGCTTTGTCATGCAGAAGGAGCTACATGGATTTCCTAATAGCCATGTGTCCCGAGTACTTACAGAGCAGCACATCTTTACAGATGTATTACATTCCCCTGCAGCCACCTAGGGAACCTGTTCAGTAATGGTTTACAGAACACTGATTCTAGTGGGTCTGTCATCAGGGAACATGTCTGAGCTTCATGCATATATATATATACACACCACATAAAGAGCTGATGTTAACCAGTGAGAAGTTTGGAGACAGAAAAATGTCACTGGGTGCCATTTTTTCTGCTTAGAGGAATTCAATTCCATGCTCTTTGCTCCAAAAGCTCTTCCATGTCAGATGCCATTCTGTTAGGAGTGCCCCTCTGCTGCCATCTGTCACACAACAACAAACTGTAATGGAATATTGGTGGGAAGGTTCAACCTCTGCTGCTATCCCACCACCAGCCTATGATGTCGTGGGCCAACATAATAAAGTAGGAGGCATTACATTCAGAGGAGCCCTTGGAATTAAAATGAGCTGTAGTTTACACTCATAACCAATAATAAAGTTAAAGTAATGAGTTTCAATTGCAGGACTTCGGCAAAACGTTCAATTTATAGAGATAATTAAAGTCATCACCTCACTGTGCTTCCTTTGTTCTCGGAACTGTAATAGGAATTGTAGACGGAGGAACATTCTCACCAGTGATCTTCTGATGGCATTAGAAAGGTTATCAGCAACAGTTTTTCTGCATGAAAGACTGGCTGTGTACTAATACTGTTTTAACAGTATTAATAATTAA
Source organism: Bambusicola thoracicus (assembly GCA_002909625.1). Taxonomy (NCBI): domain Eukaryota; kingdom Metazoa; phylum Chordata; class Aves; order Galliformes; family Phasianidae; genus Bambusicola; species Bambusicola thoracicus. Next base: position 5,097 of record PPHD01011717.1, read on the forward strand.
TAAGTGATTTTAAGTGTAATAAAAACATACACATCTTCTCATTGAACAAGTAAACAGGTGCAAACCCAAATCTGTACAAATTTAACTTGGCATTCATTATTTTACTTAACTTAGAATCAAGAGTGCGTATGATTTTCAAAACGCCGATTAGAAAGGTGAAAATAAAATCCTAAAATGGTTTCCAAGAGTAACATCTTGCACAATTTTGGAATTAACCTAAGTCAATTAGTTCTTCTTCCTCCAAATCAACAAGAATTCAATCAGATACAATCATTAAACTGTCAGTCTTAAGATCAAATCTTTTTTTTTTTTTTTTTTGCATTCAAATACAAACACTTATCCTACTACTGAACCAGGTACTGTCAAAATCCCTTGTATTAAAGAGAATACTTGACTGTTATATGAAGCAATTTTATGTCAGGAAATGAGTTGCTTGATTGTGGGGTTTTAGGTGTTGGTTGTTTGTTTTTAAACTAAATTAATATTTACCAAAATAGTTCAAATTGGAAAACAGCTTTATTAGGAAATTACAGGAAGTTGGTTCAAGTTTCTTACAACTCCTGGGTCACAAAACCCATTGGCTCTGCTTGCTTTCATCAGTACTTTCAGTGGCAGGAACCTGGGCAGAGGATCCCTGAGTAATTCAGTGGGATTGGAAAGGACTTCCCAACATAAAAACACCGCCTAATTTAATCTACATAATCAGCTCAAGACTAGAGCTATTCTTTCAATATCAAAAATACCACCAAATAGCTAGTGCGTCACCAGTTGCTTCAACTGCTATTCATGTTCATGAGGGCATTTTCTTAAGACCAAGTAGCACTTGGATCCTTCACAGTACTAAATAATGTACAAAGGAAGGAGATATTTAAAAGAGAAGGCAAATAACCATCTGTTGCCTCATCTTGGCTAAGTGATACTGTCACTTCAGAAAAACATCCAACATGCACAAAATGAAATAAAAGAGCAGCATAACAAGCAGCCTCTGGTAGCTCCCTGTACCAGGATGTCCATAACGGCACTCAAGGAGTCACACCGCTACTGGGGGAGAAGCAGAGATGAAAGGAGAAAGAGCATGACACAGTGGCCAGTCTCCGTGCTCCTCTCCAACAAAAGGACAGAGGTTTACTTAGGAGGGAAATGACCATGAAGAGTCAAAGGAGAGAAACCCTGAAAAGTAGCAGCATTAATAGGACGAGGCAGGGCTAGAAGGAAGCTAAGATAATGAGGGCAGGAGAGGAGCCAGCTGGAACTGACAGTCAATTAGCTGCAGGGCAGAAAGGGACCCATCAAAATCTCAGCAATAGTCCTTTGATGGCAAAAACGCCCTATTTTGCCTACCTTTTCAGCTATCCCCAACAGCAGGGTCTCTGACTGGCTTCCTCATGCAGCATGAAAAATGGAAGCAGGAAGGCATCGCATCAACCACAGTAATTCTTCATTATAGGGAGAATACTTGCACACTAAGATAATTAACGTCCCCTGATTGTTCCAATCCGAGAAAGAGAAAGCAGCGCCTCACAAATGAGACTGCTCCTTGCTCTCCTCCTTCCCCTTGTGCACACAGACCTCCCTGATGTGACCTCTGGTGCCAGGAACTCATGGACAAAAGGGAGCTCCTTACACCTCACACCTCCCAGCCACTCCTCACACACCATGCATGCTCAGACCCTTCTGCATCTTTGCAGCCTTCCATTGGTTGCTCTCTAATAGCTTTATGTCCTCCTCATATTGTAGTTAACCTTTGTGGTATGTTTTTCCACAGTATCTTCATTTGTCTTTAACTACAACTGGTGCTGGTCTGCAAGCACTATCTGCAGTGGTCTTGGTGATCATGATGCTACTGATTATTCTAGCTCTCCAAAGCCTGGTATGAGGAATTCCTTTTGCACAGAGTGTGAGTGAGAAACCACCGTCTCTGTGCAAAGTGCGCTGAAGTATCAGGAGATGTCAGTGAGATGTGTGGTGCCACCACAAGGCAGGGTCATCCCACCATCCCTCACAGAAGAGCTTGTGTACAAGCCATCCAGCTACATCCCTCCAATGTATTACTCCAAGTATGTGATGAAGGTGCCCGTACTCTGCTTACAGCACCATTGCAGTTCTGCCGCATTACAGATCTCTGTACGAACAGTCAGTGACAGCCTCTCCAAATGGCTGGGGCAGCCCCTTCCTCACCCAGCTCAGAGAGATTCCCCCCCTCAGGGATAAGACTGTCAGGGAGGGGACATGGCCAGCACCACACATCCCAGGGGGACAGACAGGCTCTAAGCACAGGAGTTCTTCACCACTCTTTAACTTTGCAAAAACAATGCATCTAGTTCAACAGAAATCCAGAAAATAGATTGTAACTACGAGTTGGGAAGTCTACAGACCCATCTAAACCAAAATCTCTGCTACTCTTAGCGAACTGGACCAAACCAAGCCCTCCCTGACAAGCAGCTGATGCCTGCTCCACTCAGAAGTGTACCCTAGGCCACCTCCAAGCTCAGGGGAGGGCACTAACCTATGTCTGTGTGTCCTCCCCAGCCCACTGTCAAACAGGAGATGAGAAAAAAGAATTGATTGGTTTTTCCTCTTGGTTTTTCAGCATTCATATCAGGAGCTTATAAGAGTTTCCAGTGGAAACTATGGGGCAAATAACAAATAAAATAGTCCAGCAAGGAATGTAAACATGCTTAAAAACTCTTCTCCATTTTCTAACTTGCTTAGGATTTCCTGGCCTGGTCATAGCCTCTTCTACAGCTATAGGGCTTTGGTTATTGGTCAAACTCCTAGCAAATGAAGAAATAAGAAAGTGGGATTCACATAAACAAGATAGCCAATGGGGAAAAGAAAACCCAAACCAGAAACTGTGGTTTATTTTCCCCCATCTTTGTCTAAGCTCATTGTTTCTATAATTCCATGCTGTATTCAAGTCCTTGCTCACTTGGTTTCACCCCACACATGATTTTCATACTATGGTTTTAAGTTAAGCTTCACATCCAGGGACAAAAAGGAAAAAGGAAAAAATCAATGTCGTGTAGCATTTAGATTTTGCATTTCTAAGTAGCCATGATGAATTAATCATAGCAACAACGAACTGTAGGAAGAAATTCAAGAAATATACTACTCTTCCAAATCTTAGACTGAAGCAGAATAAACCCCTGAAGTTGTACTGTACAATTACTGTAACATTGTTTTGGCTGTGCACAGTCAGTTAAATAAGATTAATTTAGCAACCTTTAAATATCAATAAGTAATAAACATCTTTACGTATAGGCCACGCTTGTTCGTTCATGTGCTCTGGACTGTGTTCAAAAACGATTTCTTCAATTAGCTAGAGATGGTGTCTAACGAAGGACCTACTTCTCATTAAGGATTATTTAATCACATGCAGAGCTTGGAAGGCATTTTCATCAGCCATTTTCATGGTCTTGATTAATTCAAGAGATGCTTAGAATGTTTTTAAAATGCATTTTCACTCCATAATAATCCCAAAGAGTTTGCTCTTCCCAATCCATTTTTCTCTCACCATAAAACACAGGAAATGTGCAAAGGTTGCTAGAGATGTGCCAACAGACCCTCACCTTTACTCTGAAGCCAAAAAGAGGATAGGGGAAAAAATAACTGGTCCTTATGCAACTACAGAAAAAAAAAAATAAGATACAATGCCACTGCACAGTTCCACTTTGCCTTACAAGAGCCATTCTTTGCTCCTACATTTGTGAACTTCTAGTACTATTATACTGCATTAGCATCTTGCAACTTAAATCAACAACTTCTAGGAACTAGCAGCAATACTTTTAGATTTACTTGCAACACATGATTACCCAGGCTCCCACCTATGAAAGATTGTATTACTGCAGGTCAGCTGATATTTTTTCAATCGTCTGTCCTGAAACCCACTTAGGAATGCATTACGTTGCAGCAAGGCCTTATAAATACTCTTTTCAGCTTAGACAACATAGACAATGGAAGAAGTGCAGATGTAAAATAAATAGTCAGTGCATTAACACGAAATTAGTCTCTTAAAAAATGAGAAGCAGAAATCAAATCAGAAAAAAATATGACAGACAGCTATGGTTGTGAGCAACATAAATCTGACGCATTGTCCTCTTTCTCTGTGAACTGGTATTTTATGCATCCAACTACTTGAGAGTTGATTACAAAGGCAACACTGAGGTCAAGGATTTTCTTACAACTATTCCTCTCTTTTAATTCCCACAGGAAACACAGAAATAGGTCGCAGCAGCTTGCACACAGCACGGTTTTGCTAATTTATTGTGCTGGGTTCTATTAGAAACATACTAAATGTGCCCGGAGTAGGCAAACAGGCTACTGACACTTTCATACACACAAATAATTGCTTTTAAAGAAAGTATTACTTCATCAGTACTAAGTTATGGAATGCTAAGTAATTCAGGAAGAGCTCACTGGAGAAGTCTACCACATGGCAGGATTTCCCATTCTTTTAAATAAAAACAGCCAAAAAGGAAAAGATGGCGTTCAAAGTATTCCTCCTCCCTCTCCTATTATTTCCATACAGCATCATGAATACCGAATGAGCTTTAGCAACTATAGAGAGACTGACAAACAGCATTGCTTTGGGTGAGATAAATCCTTCCTTGAAATGCCTCATAATCACATTCCTTCTCTCCTTATCTCATAGCTCTGTTCTACGCCTATTCAAACCACTGTTTTCTCTGCCAGTCTTCTAAATCCTTTGCCTTTCTCAATGCACGTTCTCCACTTTCACTTTACTCCCATTACCACTTCTGCCTGCCCATATTTTAGCTTTATTTCTTATGTTGGACAGCATGTTACAGCACATAAGGAAAGAGCAGCTGATAGGAACAAATACTAGAAACCAGTACACTGCTCCCAGTGCTCCATTTCCAGCAGACTGATCATACACACATTTCAGATCTCTGACATGAGACATTAATGTAAATTCACCAACATCACTACTTTTCTAGGTTTCACACTTCCTATGACAGCAATATCATTAACAATAGCACATTTTCTGTGACACTTTTGCCTGAGTCATTTTACCCTGAACTGATAACAATAGAAAACAAATTATATGGTCTATACACCTTAAGTGATTTGTAATGGATTCATTTCACAGCAAGCTGTGGTAACACCAACCAGCACGCTAAGTCAGCATCACAGTTTGTGATTAAAAATGAACAATAAATGCAGAAAAAAGTTAAGATATCCACGAAACCTGATTCTCCCAGTGCTCATCAATGACAGCCCACACAGCTCAGTGTATGTAACATCCCAGAGCACCAAAAACCCAAGGACGTTTAGTTACAGAGGCATGGCTGTGCCCTCTGCTAAAGGCTGGACAGACCATTAGCTGAGAACACCGCAATTCCAGACTGCTTAATTTTTCAGTCCTAACACTGCAATAGTCTTATGGCAGCTTCTGCACTTAGTATAAGACAATTTGATTTTGGAAAGCTTTGTATCCCAGGGGAAGTCAAAGCACTCAGCACTTTACAGACAGATATCGCAATCCAGAAGTGGGGCAAGAAAAGATCAAAATATCATATTCAACTAAGGTACAAAAAGAATTTGTATCAAAAGAGTGCTATTGAGTCACATTTCATGGAAGAGCTCATGACGCTGTAGGTACAGCTGTTAAAGCCCTTATTTCATTCCTAATACTCTACGGAAAACAAAACAAAAAAAATGTGGGAGGGGGGCTTGCCTATTACTATTCTCAGCTGAAATAGATTTGTAATCATAGGGAATCCAATAGTTTTCAGGGACATGACTGGTAGCCCTACTCAAAAATCCTCCTCCTGAGAGCAAGAAGGGAGAGCATTGGTTATGTAATCCTTTACATAACCTTCAAATTGCCAAGGAAAAGAAGCAACTTAAACAAGAAACTACAAAGTTTCAGTTTTACAGATCCCAGACATTTTCTATTATATTGACCAGTGTTTCTGCCAGTTGGCAAGCTTTCATTTGTTTTTGAAAATGCATTGCTTGAAGAAGTGAGCAAAATCTAATCCTGGTATTATGTTTCTTATTAAAATCCCAGATGGCTCTACAACTGTGGATTACTACAATTTTGAGAAGTACAGCTATGTGGTAGAAGAAGCTTCACAAACTTCTCAGCAGACAAATCCCTACTTCAAGATATTATGCTAACTCCTGCTCAAGAAATCTTATCACAGTGAACCCTCTTTTATTAGAAACTTTATGATTATCAACCTCAGCACAGTTTAAACTGTCTGAGTATTTTTCTCTCATAAATATATTAGCCATGTTCTCCTGCAGCAGACTGCATGGGCTCAGCTGGCTCTTAAATTCAAATCCTACTCATAACAGTTATATTGGCAATAATACAAATTACACATAATTGGATTTTACTTTTTTTTTTTTTGATTTATTTTAAACTATTGGCCTCCAACATCTCCCCCCTCTCATAGCAAAGAATAAATAGAAACCTTTTCACAATTAACAACTTTGATTTTTTACTTTTTTTTCTTATTCCCATTTTAGCTATACTGTATAGCAAGTTAATTAACCATCTGAAAACTTCCAGTACACTAAAAAGGTATACATTTGGGTTCAGTCTGTCTTACAACCTTCACTACGCTTGAGAATGTATTATAAGAGGATGATACACTGATTATGTAACTATATTGTCACTTTGAATATATAGATTTTGCCAACAAATGTTTTTTAATGCAGACAGTTACTGCACAAAATTTCTAAGACACTGAAAAATGTCTTAAGATTCATTTTAATCAAGATAAAAGGTTAAAATTTGAGCTTTTCTGTACAGATTAGAAATACAAATGAAGATATTTCTCACTGAAATGTTTTACAAAATATTATTTATTTTGAATAACCATGATTATTTATCATGTAATATCCACTCATCCATTTGAGAATTAAGCTATATTATAACATGTATAGATCAAAATGAGAAACTCTGAATAAAATGCACTTTTCACTTTTGAATGAGTTCCATGACTTAGCTTGTCAAGTGTTCATATCCTAACAACATTCCCATTTCTGCCTATTTAACAGAATACTGAGTCATCAAATCTGTTGTAAACAGTTCTAATTTTATCTAGCTTTACAGTCTACTTAAAGGGCTATAAAAAGATTAGGAAATGTCCTAGTTGCAAAAAGCAGAAACGATATTCTGCAGACAGTCGTAGGAAGGGAAGCTGCCTCCAATGGCTAGTGCTAACCATCAGCAGAGTGCTTTTCTGTTATGGCATTGGACAGACAACCTTCAGACCTGAGAACTTGTGCTGAAGAACATTTCTGAGCAAGGAAACCCATCATGTGTCTGCAAAGCAACTTGTTTTAATTAAGCAAAGAGATCTGGTGGTAACCCTGTCCAAATGCTTTGGAGTTTCTAAAAGATACGGACTTGCCTGAAATACAGACCCATGTTAGGTGCTGTACCTCAAACTTAACATAACACCATTCAGATAACTCAGAGACATTCAAAATCAGAAAAAAACATAAAATAAAAAGCCAAACTGAACTACTGTTAAAACACAAGGGGATTAAACTGCAAGGTGCAGAAGAAAATCAGATTCAAGACAAAGAAAATCAATCACTTAAAAATCTAAGTATTAACTACTAAAAAAATTGTATTTTTAATAGCCCCTTTTTTTCCCCCAAGCCCACGATGATGTAGGTACCTCAGGAACGTCAGCATTCTACAAACCGAGGTCATTTCCTTGAGTTTTATAAGCTGATTTTTGCTCTGCTCCATTAATGGTATAATTATTTGTGGAAACTAATCATTAACTCCATGCATTTCTCACAGCAAGAATCACAGTCCATTATTCTAAAGGTTTTTTTTAAAGCTCCCCGTGATTTTTGACATTTTGGAATTAAAAGAGTGAGTGGGAGGGTAATGTGCAGGTGAACAGCTACACTAACTCTCCTCAGAGCTTTAAAATAGCAGTCCCCAGCACCGCATATGTGCTCAGCAAGGGGCAGCACTGCTGCGTGGTGCTGCAGGGGGTCCGCAGCGGCAGTCCCACACACTTGGAAGAACGAGCTCAAACACCTGGACTGCCCAACGACAATCAAAATTAAAGACACAACTTTAAAGAACCTCAGAATTCTTTGCATGAAAGAAAAACCTGCCAAGCGTTCAGCAATGAAAGGCATCCCCAATCTTCTATCTGCCTTTATAATTGTGGGGAATCCCCTTTGTGCTTCTCATCCTTTCGCTGCAGACGGATGAAATACATGCAGATTTCAGCAAGCCTCGGGGCCTCTGTACATCCTCTTAACACAGATGACAGAGCGAGGGACCAAGGAGCCAAAGGAAAGTCTCAGGGGCAACATGAGGAGTAGGATTTTATACAAATGAAACTTAATATATATTTATATATATTGATTAGTGCAATACCTCTAAATGAGCACGATTAGCATAATACAAAATTGATGGAACAGATATTACCATAGCAATTGTCGAAGTTCATTCCATTTGGTCCTTTTGCCATTATTTACATTTAAGGAACCTTGGTAGGTTGGCCAATTGGCTACAATGGCCAACAAAAAATTACCACAAAAATATCCTGAAAATATCTCTTTGAGAATAAAGTAGAGAAAGTGGAAAAATGACCCCTTAGGAAACAAGCATTACATTCATAAGATAACGTAACATCTTCATAGGAGAGATGGAGAGTTGCAAATGACAGTATCAGAAAGCAAGATGATCTTCAACTGTGAGGTTACTAATGGCAGTTATGTACAGCTTCATTGAGACAGAATTCAGAGTTTTATTTCACTTGATAAATCAGCTTGTTTTGACATGTCAAATACAATAGATAATTTATAATTTACCACGGGAGTGAAAGAGCATTTAATGTTTGTTCTGCAAAAACAATAGCTACAAGCATGAATCACTTGTTCACAATCACCAACTGCTAAATAGAAGCCTGTTAGATATTTGATAAGAAGACTGCTAGATATTTGATAAGAGATTCTCACATTTGTATTTGCCAGTCAAAGGCACTTGTTACAGTTTTTCTGTCTTCATTTGTATGTGTAATTTATTCAACAGACAAGTAGGTGATAAATTATCCATAAACTTAATTTTAGCAGCGGAGTACAGAAGGGTTTTGCAGATTGCCTGCAGGTGATTTGCTGTAGGTAGTTTCCATATATCTAACACAATACCTCACACGCTGCTGACACATTTCCTTGATGAAAAGCACGAGCAACAGTCAAAATGCAGGGGCAACACAAACTCAGGAGAGTAACCTGCTTGTACCAACCTGATCTATCTATCTGAGCATAGAAAAGGGCTACATATGTTGAGACTTCATAACACGGGTGCACCAACACATCACCTGCAGATAACTGTCAAACTTATTTCTTTGAATGCCACCATCAGGGAATTGTATTGTGTCGTACCTGTGAGCAGAACTCGTCAAAATTTTACTGATAACTACTATGAGAATCACAGTATGTGTACTGCACACAGCAAGAACTAAAGGAGAGCTTTTAGTGCTTCCTACCTGAGATCCTCGACCAGGCTCTAGGCAGCCTGGTCTGGTGGTTGGTGACACTGTATATAGCAGGGGAGTTGAAACTATATGATCTTTGAGATCCTTTTCAACTCAGGCCATACTATGATCCTGATCCCGCAGATGGAACCACCCCTCGCCTACTAACTTCAGCAGGCGCTCCCCTATCTCCCGACAGCACCCAGACATGTCTCAAGCACACCCTCACTTCCCATCACGCCACCTACAAGGAAGTAGCTCGCAATTAGCTGCTGCACTTGAATATCTGATCAAGTTTGTATCTGGGTAAAGGCAATGCTCCTGGGGAGTCACCGTAACTCCTGAATAGTTCAAAGAAGCCTAAACTCCATGATGACTTTTATTGTAGCTGATGATTTCCATCATCCAGTTTTTTCAGTCAGAATTAAAACAAGGCACCATGTATAGTGAAATCAAAGAGAAAAAAAAAAGTTCCCTTTAAGAACTAGGGTAATTCAAAGCACTTGCTTTCTTGACACCCAAAAATGTGACATTTGATGCGATGTACACTGAAGTACTAAAACACATATATACACACACACATTTTTTTAAATCCAGCCGTTCTCATACTTAGAATCACATAGATTCCCACTGACTACAGAAACTACGTTCTGAACTTTGATTTATAGACTCTTTCCTACCAGGGTGAATGATACTCATTTTATGAACATATATATCCATTTCAAATGGTGCACTTCAGATCATTAACTTCATAAATAATTTCTCTGCCTATAGCACTGATAGGTATAATTGAATAGCTCTAATACATTAGCCTTATAAAGCCAGGACCTTTCATTATGATATATATGAAGGACCGGTATAGTAAGAGAAATGGACCTACTCCACAGCTGGTAAAAACTTCAATTTGCTGAGGAGAAACACTCTTTCTCAAAGTTAGACATTTGGCAGTTGGAGCTTAGACTTCATTCACTGACTTCAATTTACAGAGACAAAGGAAATAGATCACAATTAAAAACGTAATTTAATCAAACGTTTTAAATAAATTCTCCATTTATCTTTTAATGACTTCATGCTTCTATTCTTACCTGATACCCAGCAGAGCATGAGTTGCACGCTGTGAAGGAGGCTTGCCTGGTACTACACTGATGCTGCGAGTGAGGCACACTTGGCACTTCCACGAATGAAGGGTACAGCTGCCCCAGCGGGCTGCCTGGGAACCATTCATCACGAACGGCCGCTTTCAGGTACTGGGGCATCTTCCAAGAAATAGGTCTGAAGTCCCTGGTTTAGGTTTTAGAGATTGCTGCATTCACAGATGACAACGGAAGAAAAATAACACTCAGAAAACCTCATGCATGGAAACACAGTGTTCCCAGAAGGCTGAGACATTTGTTAATTGTGAGGAACTCCTTCACTCATAAAAGCAAATGGCTTCATGTCATTTCAACAAGTGAATACCTGGGAACTATGGCATGAATTAGTCTTAATTTATCTGCACTACCGCCTGCATGCTTTATGAAAAGTATATGTGTGCATATAAACAGGGTAGAAATTAACTTCTGCCTAAGGCTACCCACCACATGTCAATTAAGCTGCCAGACTTTCAGGGGTTGGTATTCTGTCTCTGCCTGGGGGAAGCTTTACATTCAATTTATTGTTGAATAAGACAACCAGTTTGGCAGGGAAAACAGATTAAGAAATTACACACTATTTTTTTTAAAGCATGAACATAACTTACAGAAAACCAAATTTAAGGAAGCTTTCGTACTATTTTATAACTATTTTTCAGTGTATAAAGCTGGACAGGGAAAAAAGCCGCAGCTGTCTGTAAGTAGGATCTAATACAAGCAATGCAAGTTAAAAACACTTCTGTTTTTGTTTTATTATTTTTCCTATTTTATTAACATATAAATATCAGTGGGAGAAGCTGCTGCCATACTCAGACAGAGGATGTAAAGCACAGTTGTGTTCTATAGAAGATACTAATTCACTGACTGTTAGAAATGCTTTGTTCTTTCCATAAAACAAACACATAAATTATCTCTGAGCCTGTCTTTGCAAAGAAATACTGCTTAGTTCTGTCTTAATGTTGCCATGCCCATAGAGACACTGAAATTGTTAGGTTCCAACCGGTATCCCAATAAAATCCAAACAGCCGTTCAAGCCCAAATTAATTCAGTGTGCTAAAATTCCTAAGATGCTGTTGTAGTTGGAAAGAGTAACATGTTCAGGCTCACCCCACATAATGCCTCTCTTGCTTACGTCCATATAGTCATGGGATTGGAAAAAGGTCCTCCCCATATCCTGCGACTCTCAGTAGTGACATAAGGCTTCCTTGCCAGTTTGGCTGTAAGCTGGAGCTCTCGATCAGATAGGGAGCTCTTATTTCACCTGGCCTATTTGAGGCATTGATTCTGCTGAGAAAAGACCCAGTTTGTTTACTCACATCATTATACAGATGAGTAAACTTTTCCTCTAGGGTGTTGTCCTGCTTTCAGCTGGGACAGAATTTATTTTCCTCATAGCGTCTGGGGTGATGCTATGCTTAGGCTTTAAGAGGAAAGCAATTTTGATAATGCAGCAATTGTTCTAGTTGTTACTGAGCAGCGCTGCACAGAGCCAAGGACACTTCAGCTTCCCATACTGCCCTACCAGCGAAGGGGCTGAGGAGGGGTAAGGAGATGGGAGAGGACAGAACCAGGACAGGTGACCCAGACTGGCCAAAGGGATTTTCCATATGACATTGTGAGAGGAAACAAAAGAACTGAGGGGAGTTGGCCAGGGGGGCAGAACTGCTTGGGGACTGACAGGGTATCAGTCGGCACGTGGTGATCAAATGCTTGTGTGTATAGATATTATTTATATATATAAGCACACGTGTACGAATATATATTATTATCATTACTAATATTTCTCTCTTTCTTTTCTGTCTTAGTAAACAGTTTTTATCTCAACCCAGGTGGTGCTGAGCTGCTGCTGGGCCAAACCATACCACAAATAAACAAAACCACTCAAGGAAGATCTCCATGTGCAGACAAATGTACACAGAATGTCTATACTCACCAGGGTGTTTTCATTCAGCTATGCTTTTCCAGAATCCATAAAGGTTACCAGCATGCTCAGCACTGATATTCAGTGTTTGGTACCAAGGTTCTTTCACTTTCAACAGAATAATTTGCAAAAGTTACCAGATTACCAACACAGAACATCAGAAATGAAAAGGCCCAAGAGAGTGCTAACAAACAAGGAATTCCTCACAGATGGAGCACATACTCTCTCATTTTCTCCCCAGGAGTATTCTTCACCATTTAGATTCTTCGCACATTTAGTTGTGCAGCAAAAATATCTTTTGCTCTTTTTCCTCAAGCCATCATTTAATAAAGCATGGAAAAAGGATTGAAGCCAAAGAAGAAAAACTACTAAAAATAGTTCTCAGGGACTACTCTGTTTGCCTTCAGACTGTTTTGCCTGTCATGGCTTTTCCAACCGTTGTTCTCTTTTTACAGAGGATTCAATGTCCCAGGAATGCTAAGGGCCCTACACCTCAGCCGGAGGTTTCCCCCTTCTCCCATGCCAATGGTCTTCCCTATTATATTCTTGCATTCCCCTCCCCTTGATGCTTTTTCTAGAGGAAAACAGGGCTTTAATAATTACAAAGTAGCTAATAGCCATGTAAGCAGCCAATAAGCATGAGACCCATGCTAAACACACACAAAGCTCAGTAGCCCAGGGTCACCTCCAAAAGCTGGAGGGTCCCACAGGCACCGTGGGCAGCTCAGAGAGCTGCAGAACTGGTGAGACTCATCTGGGAGCCCCAGCCCTCCCACAGCTGGCCACTGGGGAGTCTTCCCTTTATTCTCTCTTGCCTTTCTTCTTTTCTTTTCTTTCTTTCTTTTTTTTTTTTTAACTACTTATACTCTTACAGTAGATGTGTGCAATCAGCTGTGGCCCATGAAAGGAACTCTTGTAGCATGTAAGCATTGCTTATCATCCTTCTTGCAATGCCTGGCTCATTCAAA
>PPHD01011718.1:0-18598 GCA_002909625.1 Bambusicola thoracicus
GTCAAGCTTAAGGAGGCTGTGGAAGATTGCCTCTGTGAGGCTTGGAGTGTTTGCAGTTCTGCTTGAATAAAATCCTACAGAAGCTTTGGTAGGAACTGCCTTTTGCCCTCATAAGGAACTGTACAGCATTCCTTCTGTAACTTATAAGATTGTGAATACAACCTTACATGTATTTTAAAGGTTCCTACACAGGTTATGGCTGAGGCCATTAAAACTTCCAGACTACCCACAACTATCTAACCCTTAGATTTTTTCATTCTTAGCGGATATGAGTTTCTGTACTTTTCAGTATAATGAAATTCATAAATAAATAGACAGGCAAAAAGCTACATTTGCATTCTGTCAAACATTTCAGAAATTCGGTGTTTATAAAACACTCATCATTGTACTCATTGCTAAACGAACTGGAGAAATAAGGCATGTTCTTCACTATTACAAATTTACAATCCACAGTCAATATTTATTTGTTTGGCATTTCCTTTATGTGCCAGTTCATGTTGCACAATAAAAATGTGATAGTAAACAATAGTTGAGCATGTGGTCATTAGTTTAGTATGCATAATCTAGCAGTGAAAATAGCCATATAATCTTCGCATTTTTTAATATCTACTGGAAGGGCTGTACACCTTATCCAGCTTCAGAGTCCAGATTTGATATCTATCTCATATAAAAATTGATTGAATTTGATCTTCCAGAAAAAGAAATACTTGAGCTCTTTCTGTGTATTTTTTCCCCTCTCTGTTCCTCAGTCTTTTCTACCTTTTTAGGGATTGATCGGTAAAAGTATGAAATGGGAAAGTGAAATTTCATGCGCCTACATAAAGTCTTCTTATATGTCACCGTACTTGCTGTGTTGAGTGTTCTGGATCTTCACCTCTTTAGCTTTAATGCTTCCAAAAATGTTTTGTCTTCAGCGGTCTGGGTAGATCTGGATTTGGAGCTGTGTTTTTGTTGGAGTGCCTCTACATTGGATCCCTGCAGCTTTCAGTGCTTGGAAAAGTTATAACTTACAATAGAAGACAAAGTAAACACACCATCAAAGAGGAAAAACTTAAATCTCTGTTTATTCACCTGCATGCTAGAGATGAATCTTATTCACAGCAACTAGTTGAAATATTCTAGATATTAAAAGGCTTGGCCAAAAGTGAATTTATTTAAATGCTTGTGACTGTGTTCCAATAGAATTTGTGTACCAGATGGTTTGCAGAAGCAGCATGCTGGATGAAGTTTGAATGTAGTGTCATAATAGCACAGAATATATAGATGGGGAAAATGGATTCCTGGGCAATTTTGTAGTTAAGAAATAGGCTGTGGCAGCCTGTGCATTTCTGGATGACTATGCCATGGGGACTTTCAATAGAAAGACTGGTGAGCAAGTGGTTTTTCAAGACTTGGCAGGTGGGAATACAACGCCTTGTGTCATCACGTGTTTGTGAAATTGCCACTGACAGTGATCTCCCGCAGATGTGACCTCCTCACCAGCATGGCATTTTGAGAAAAGCAAATAAGTGTTTACTGGTTTATCTTTGTGATATATGCTTTAACAATAAAAACAAAAATTTGGTCCAAGGTATAGTAAGTTACTGGAAGAAATAAAACTATTTCTTCTGTTTTAGAAGTAGAAATGACTTTGTTTGAGAGTATGTTCTTGCTTCCAAGTGCAGTTTATTTTCAGTGGAAGGCAAGTCAACTTAGCATTCAAAATAAACAGTCTCACCACCCTCTTCCTATGTATGAGTCCTAGAAGGAGCACCTGAACCTCATGCATAGATGAGATAGAATCATCATAGAATCATAGAATGGCCTGGGTTGAAAAGGACCGCAATGATCATATAGTTTCAACCCCCCTGCTATGTGCAGGGTCACCAACCACCACACCATGCTGCCCAGAGCCACATCCAGCCTGGTCTTGAATGCATCCAGGGATGGAGCATCAGCAACCTGTTCCAGTGCATCACCACTGTCTATGTGAAAAAATTCCTCCTAATATTCAACCTAAACCTCCCCTGTCTCAGTTTAAGACCATTCCCCCTTGTCCTATCACTATCCTGTTTATATGCTCCCTTCAAGTACTGGAAGATAGAAGAGATAAAGGTGAAAAGGAGAATAGTGAAAGTGGATGTTTTAGCTTAGGAATGTGAATTTTTAAATTACAATATGAATTTTAAAAGCCAGACTAGGAGGACGTATGAATTGATTTAGAATTCCCTGGTTTCTCTGTAGGAGTTTTAGATTGGGCCTGTGCAGGTGTAGGCTGCGGCTGACCAAAGTTGCCTGGCAGAGAAACTGTGCATATCCCATCCCTGGAAGTGTTCAATGCCAGTTTGGATTGGGCTTTGGGTGTAAGTGGGAGGTGTCCCTGCCTATAGCAGGCAGGTTGGAACAAGATGATCTTCAAGGTCTGTTACAACTCAAACCATTCTATGATTCTTTGCGCATGAATTTAGTGGGATTTACACCAAAGTCATTGAAATGAGATGTCACCCCACAGTTTGTTTATCTTCAGGGGAAGATTGTCACTCTAAGGGATGTGGAAGTTTTCAGTGTGGGAAAATGATTCCAAGTGTTTAAGGATCAGTATCTTGAGATCTCCAGAATAACTGCAGAATGCATTGCAGAGCAAAATAGCTGTATCCTATGCAGAGCAGAGTGGTAACTGGGAGGCACTGTCTTTGTGGCAAAAAAAAAAAAACAACAAAAAAAAAAAAACCCAAAAAACCAAAAAACAACCAACCAACCAAAAAACTCTTACATAATACATAAATGTTTCAAGTGAATAGTATCTAGGAATAGTAGAGAAGCTGTATGACTTCTGTATTTGGCACTGGTACAATCACTTTTCCATTGCTGTGTTCTTTCTTGGTGTCCCTAAGCCTGCTGATAAAATGGTAAGGGATTGATCAAAGGACTGGATACTTTGCCTTGCGGTGAGACATTCTGGAATCTTGCTCTGTTTATCTTATCCACGAGAAGGCTAAGAGTTGACCTGATCTGAGTGTCTGCGTTGGGGAAAAAAACATTGAAAAACTGTTAACAATTTGGCAGACAAAGATATAAAAAGGTCCAGTGGTTGCTATTTGAAGTTCAAAATTCCATTGCAGGTTTTCAACAGTGAGAATGATTAGCCCCTATGATATCTTAACAAAGGTTGTGGTGGTTTCCTTACCACTGACAATTTTAAAATCAAGACAGAATGGTTTCTTAAATGATATGTTTTAGTAAAGCACAAGTTCTCTGGCTTCTTTGTACAGGGCATTGGAGTAATTGATCACAAAAATGCCCCTTGACCTCGAATATCTTAATTCTTTTAAATTAAGACAATGGCTAGAGTCAAGCTAGTCATTTTTTTGTTTTGTTTTTCATCCAAAACTTGTGTTTACATAGCTCAAGTGAAAAATACGCCATTTTCTTGGCCAGCTCCTTTTCATAGCCCGTTAGATGATTTTCAACTATTATGACTTTGCAGTTTTATAGACTTAGTACATTGGTATGCTATATAATATTGACGCATTTATATGGCCGTATTCATTGTTCAATTCTTAGGTACCTTGTACTCATATGCCAAGCAGGAGTGTAGTTTATTTTCTTGAACCAGAGAGGAACGTATGGGATAACTTTATAGCATTAATTGAATTTCAGGTTATGAAATCTACTCTTTCTGCAATAAGTGCAGCTTGCAGTGGTCTTTTAGTTGATTCTCTACTCCAAGTTCCATCTGTGCACCTCATGTTTTGCTTTCAGTGATAAGTGTCTCAGAGACATTCTTGCTAGATCTGACCTAAAATCCAATTACCAAAGTTTGTGTAGCTGCAATCATAGTCATTAAGCTGACCAGTGCACCAGTAATCCCGGTTTCTGAATTCAGAGAACTTGAAAGTCCGATAACACAATGAATGGGCAGCGAGCAGTGTTAGTATCGTAATGAGCTTAGTGTCCTGACCCTTGGAAGAAATTATGTTAGGGTGATGTTTTTTTCTATTGCTTGTTTTTTTTTTTTTTTTGCCGGGGCCTTTTCTATTTCCAATTGGTTTTGGACCCATTTATCCATTTTTACAGCTGTATAAAAATACCATGTTCTTGGGGTGAAGTGAACACAAGATTTTGAAGAGACTTGTAACTACTTGCAAGTGAATATACAAGAAAGAAACAAATTGGTAGCAGTTATTGTGGTATGGGCTGCGAGACATTAAAATCCATGGGAAATTAAATGCTGCTAGTTCTTTTGCTCACAGAACAACTTGTCTTATTGCGGGGAACAGACTAGACTCATTTTGCACCATCGGTTCTCCTGTGATTTCAAATAGTCATAACAGTTCACTTTAAGCCATATTGCTGAAGTGGTTTTAATACTTTTGATCCAGACAAGAGTTAAAGTAATTAGCTGACATTTGATTTTACTTGATATGGATCCAAACCATGAAACTTTGAACACCCCTAGAGTTCAGAAGTGTTTCATTCAGTGTTTGGGTATTAGTCTGTGTTCTCAAGTAACCTTTTCTAACTTGGCATATTTTATCCCAGATTTAAAATAATAATACAAAACCCAACAACATAGGGAATCAAGTCTGTAAATGATTTTTATTTAAATACAGAGATGCCCTAGAATGTAGCTGTAGAAGGAGCAAGCCGAAGGAATAAAAAGTATGCTGTCTGTGTAAAGGTGTGTGTTTGTGTTTATGTGCAGCATTCACACCTGGATACATATCTGTGTGGCTGTACAGAACGTTGCTCCTGCTGCAAGGAGCTTACAATGTTAACAGACAGCCAGGGCAATCATGTGCTTTGAGACCCAGAGGATGGTGCTAACTTAGAGCATGTGTGCATTTTTGGTTTTATGATGTGATGACAGCAGCATTCTGACACTGGTTAACATTTGTGGGCCTTGTGGAAGGAGTGAGTTTTCATGAGGGATTTTTCATGAGGGATTTGGATGGAGAAAACCTGCCTGCTTGGCACACAGAGTCGAGGAGGGTGTTCCAGACAGAGTTGAAATAGGGATGTGAGAACTGAGAGAGTAGTGTGATGTTTTACATTGTATGTGATGCAACTGGTAACGTGGAATGTGGCTGACCATGTTTTGTAAGCTTGTTATTTTTTTCTTGCAGTCTAATACGGAAGGGGAAAAATATGTTATGAAGAAACTAAAAAGGAAGCGTATAGATAGTCCTGGTGAACATAGATGCATTTACTTCCTCTTTCAATTGTCTGAGAATTGAAAACGCTATGTACCATAAGATGTATTTGTTGTGTTGAGAGATGAGATGGAAAAAGAAGGCTTTCCAAGGGGTGAGGGATTTGTAGAACTTGATTATAGCCTGTGTGTAAAGTTAAGTTGATATCTTCAAGATGGCATGCTTGTATGATGCTGAAAACAGTGCTGGAATACTTGATTTGTTGAAGTATGTGTTCAGTATCCAAGTAAATGAGCAGTAGAGCATATCGTGATTTTTCCTTCTGTGGGACAAGTTGAACTGAAAGAAAGGTTGCAGAAATTGTTTGTCTGCTTCCCATGAAGTTCTTCTTCTACACTATCATCATGACTGATCATGACTGATGATAGTGTAGAAGAAAGGCAGTTCTGTGACATACACTTCACAGTAATTTACTGTATACAAAATAGTTGCAAACTGTTCAGTTGCCCAAAGCAGCACAGTCAGAAATTTTCAGATTCTCTCATAAAGTTTACTCTGTACAATAGCATACAAAAAATTTCTGTCCATATATTCTTTTCCCTTACTGTTGTATAGCCTTTCATTGACTTTTTTTGCCTGCTGTGGTGAAAAAAGTGAGAAAAATACCTGATGCATTTTCAGGTTTTTATTGTAACTTAGTAAACAGGAGAGCAAGAGGGAAACTCATCATTGTATGACCATCATGACCTCCATGTTATCCAAAATCAGTGCGTATAATAATCAATCATTTAAGTAGCAATACATATACTTCATCAGTAACACCTCTCTTGTGAGGATTTCAGAGCAGTTTAAAAGTTGTGGTGTTGCACCTCATAGCAGTGTTCTGAGAAGAAGCAACTCGGTGGAGGAATTGCAAATTTGTTTAGGTTGCTCATGAAATAAAGAAGGCCAGTTGATATGTGGTAGTTTGGGGAACCTATACACAAGTTAAGATTTTGAGATAAATATACCCTATTTACAGAATCACTCTTTCATATTTTCTGTGTTATGTGAGGCTGTGAAGGATTTACCCGTCACCTCCTAAGGCTAACATAAGGTAACTGAGGATCATTTTATGCTGTTAGCTCCATGTCATGTGAGAGTCTGTTGGGACAGAGCTATGGCTGAAGTCCAGGGAAGTCAGCATAATTAAATTTCTCCTGTTGACTGAAGGGTTGACAAAAAAAAGCCATCTTAACAGAAATGGGGAAAAAGGAGAGTAACACTTATAGAGTCATAGATAATGGAAAGCTGGACAGTGGAGTCAAATGGAGATGTGTTCTGTAGCCATGATGTCAAAATTTCATAAAGTTCAGTGAGGGTAGAGAGCATGACCTACATGGATCCTACAAATGTATTTGCTCTGGTGTCATCTATGCACCTCAAGCCATGCTATTGAGAGTTGCAGCCTTTAGCTTTATCCCTCCTGTTGTGCTATTGGCCTTGTGTTCCTTCTTCACCTTGGGTAGTTGCACTAAGTCATAATCATACATAAGCTTCTCTCTGTTCAGAGTCTCTGAGGATAATGTAAGGATTGTAATGTGTGAGTGGGTAGTGTTTTTTTAAGAAAACAGTTAGATGTTGCGTGGTGTTACTGTACAGGGCACTGCTCATGAAAGTCACACCTCTAGTCTAAAAGGAGGGTCCTGCTGCCAGAAATGGGTGTGAGGGCTGTGGAACAAAGCTGGGCAGTCTTCCTGCTGTCTACCTGGAGGATTCTCCAGTGCAGACTGTTAATGGAGGCATGCATGGGTTACATTGTAGAAGGAGCTAGTTCATTCCAAAAGAGAGCTTAGGGCTGGAACAGCACTTGTACAGGTAGATGGGCAAGGTTGAAGCTGCCTTGTTTGTTACCAATATTGTGCAGTTGCTCCAGAGGGACAAAGAGGAAAAAATATCCTTGATTTGAGGTAGAAACTTCATGCTGCATATGAGATCCTGACCCCCACTGTTTCAAACCCCAGAAAGATCATTGAGTGGTGATGAATAACTGGAAGCATGTTGTAACTTTTCTTTTGTTCCATTTAATTCTTTTTCTTAACGCACAGGATTCTGTGAAGAACCTTGAACAAGTTTGAGGTACAGATTTGCAGAAGGTGAGATTCAAGGAAACTAAGAAGGGACTTGGAGGTCTCACCACGTGTTAAGCAACAATTGCTTTGAAATACACAGTCCTGTGTTTGATGTGGTTACAGAAAGGCAGTCCCTGTGACAGTGAGAGGAAGGATGCACTCAGGCGTAGCTCATCACCTGTTTGCTTCTTGTACATCTTCGAAGAATGAGGGTATTTGCCAGATGAACCATAGAAGTTGTATCGGAGAGAGTGGATGCAACTGGATTGGTGCACAGGTTCAGGCATTTAAGGCAGTTGGCCTTGTAGGATATGCCTTTGCCATGGGTGCATGGTTGTGAGAATTCAGTAGTATGTATACCAGAGAGGATAAGGATGCTATTCACATCAAGAGAATCTTAGTACGTGAGACTGGTCTCAGAAAACTCCAGCTCTCACAATGTGTCCCACTGGCTGAGCAGCTTCCCACCACTCACTTGGCTACTCATCCTGCCTGCCACCCACCCAGAGTGTTCTGCACAGGATCGGAACTGAGCACTGCCATACTGTGCTTGGAGAGGCGTGTTGAGGGGACAGAGCAGCCACAGAACGAGAATGTGGTGTACAGATGTGTGAAGGTGAGAGTAAAGCTTATCAGCTACTGGTTCCAGAGGGTAGCGGGCTTTTTCCTTTCTTCTTTTCCCAGCTTGGCTGGTGAAGTTAGCCATTAAACAACAGCTTTTATACATCTATGTAAGATAAAATTATTGGAGTACTATGTTAGGGTGTAGATCCTCTGAGATACTTTAAAATACAGCAGTTAAACATAGTCTTTGCTCTTTAGGCCAGCTGCTGTCAGAGCAACCTCTATTCAAAAGCTCTTGACACCTCAAAGACATTTCCTTTTGCAGTATAATGTTTCTCTTTTGTTTGTAGTAAACTAGATATAAACAGGCAGACTTCTGTGAAATCCTGTGGCCATTGGACATGGTGCTCAGGGACATGATTTAGCAGAGGGTTGTTAGAGTTAGGGTACTATGGTTAGGCTGCGGTTGGACTTGATGATCCTTGAGGTCCCTTCCAACCTGAGTAATTCTATGATTCTATGTAAGAAGGCACTACAGTAATATCTGAAAGATGTGTGTGTAGCGGGTGTTGTACCTATTCTGTAGTTGGCTACACTTAATATTGCTGTGTTCACAAGTCAGAAGTTGCATCTGTGTTGTTACTGAATTTCAATCGAAATACTATTCCAGGTGCGTAGATTAGGGTGCAAATATTCTTATATTTTGCTGCTGTTTTGTATTTATATGCTCAGCTTCAAATTAGAATTGAGCATACAAGTTTTGTTTATGTTTTGCTTGTGAATTTTATGCATCTTGGTCGCCGCTTGCTTGTACCTTTATTTAAAATGCATCGAGTTCATTAATTTGCTGTACATA
Organism: Bambusicola thoracicus; assembly: GCA_002909625.1. Taxonomy (NCBI): domain Eukaryota; kingdom Metazoa; phylum Chordata; class Aves; order Galliformes; family Phasianidae; genus Bambusicola; species Bambusicola thoracicus. The sequence continues at coordinate 8,664 of PPHD01011718.1, forward strand.
CTAGTTAAAAACACAGAGATTACATTTTTATTATCCACTTCCCAGTGCAGATGCTTGACAATGAATATGCTTGCAGAGCCTTCTTTTCAAAACTGCTTGTAATCAGGCAGTACAGAACACTTTACAGGAAAGAGGACCTCCGGCCAAAATAATTTCCAAATGATCTTAAAGCCTAATTTATCTTCTTATTTTGCAGCTAGCTATGGATCAAATCCAATTTGCAAAGGCTGTTTGTCTTGTTCAAAGGATAATGGGTGCATCAGATGCCAGCACAAGTTATTCTTCTTCCTACGAAGAGAAGGAATGAGACAGTACGGTGAATGCCTGCATTCCTGCCCATCAGGGTACTATGGACTCCGAACGCCAGATATGAACAGATGTTCAAGTGAGTTGCGTGGGGTTTTTTTGCTTGTTTTGTTGATGTTTTTGAGAGCTTACATGCAGTTTTTATTGGGAAGCCATAATTCACACTCTGTTTTTAAGGCGATATGTTGTGGAACATAATATTTTTATAGAAGTCATGATCTTCATAAAAACTGATTTGCTAATGTCCGAGCTCACACCAGGATCTGTTATGTTCAGCAAACTAAATAGTTGTTGTGTTAACCTAGCTGTTATTGTTATTGCTTCTTTTATTTTAATTCAAAGGAAGGTTAGGAAAGAGTTATGATTTAAGCAGCTATTTTTGGTTAAAAAAAAATAATTCCCTTTACATGAACATAAGGAAAGATTAAGCATGTATTTAACAATGCTTCACGTAGGTACAAGCCCAGTATATGCACTGGAATATGGGTGGGCTTCTCATCATGCTTTTTGTTCCGACACGATTTTCAGGTGACCAGACACCTCACACCATACATGTTTTAATATGTAAGTGTTGCTGTTTTAATAAAACAGATGTACTGTTAAGAACAAACAAACAACCTTTCACTGTTAGTGCTGCATTTTATTTGGAAATTTACAACCTGCTAATGTGCAACAAGATTCCTTGTTTGCATGTTTGTGCCTAGCAGTACGGCTGTTAAGGCCTATGAGTGCTCTGGTATATCTGCACGTTATTTCACTGCTATCTGGCAGTTGTGCCTGTTTGTATCGATTTTTCCATATGCTCATATGTGGACGATTACCCATATGGACTACTAATCATTGCTACCACCCCTAATTCATATTTTTTTCATGTGTCATAGTCTGACCAGAATTAGGTCACCAAACTGAAGAACCTGAAGTGAGAAACAGCTTTTCTTTGCTTCCTGAACTAATCAGACGTTCACTAAATGTAGGGCACTCTCCCGTGGGTCCCGCAGCATGTCACAGGGATGCACTGTGTTGTGAGGAAGTGGGTGCTGTCCTTCAGATCACACATAATCTTGACAGGCCTATGAGGTCACTCTTTGGCACTTTTGGCTGGAATAAGAGCATTAACTGCAGTGCTCTGGCCACGTTCCAGCCCGTGTAGTGACATCTCGCCTGTTTCTCCCGTTCCCTGTGCGGGTGCAGTGGATATGGTATTCTTCACTTTGTGATAGGTAACGCTGTTGAGCACTGCCTAATCTGTACCAGGTGGCTTGGTTTTGATGCAGAATTCAAAGAGAGCAGAATAGTGTTTATACATCCCTTCTGTAAAACAATTTAGGAGCTTGGCCTTAATTTTCATAGCACGATTGTGAATTCAGCAACTTGTCCGCTTTCAGCCTTTCGAAAGCGGGCTGTAAAAGCTTGGCAACATGAAAATGTTTTTGAATACTGTTACAGTTTTGGGAAATAAATGAATGTATTTATATTAGCCTGTACTGTGCTTGTGAGATAGGAAACACTGTCTGTTCTGATAGTTGTTCTTTGCTTTCTTTCAAACAAACAAACCATCCCACAAACCCCCAAAGCTTGCAGGTGAACTGTGAATTCAGTACCACTTATTCTACATTTTTACCACTTACAGAAACTGGCCTTTTTCCCTGATTTACAGGATTGGTTTTGAAAAGCACAAATGTGAGGCTGTGTCCAATCTATATTGGCATGTGTTGAGTGCTGGATATTTAACTCACCCTCATGCCTTTGACAGTCTCTCCCTCTGAGAATAATTACACGGTTGCATTTACAGACCAGTGCTGGTTCCCCTCCAAGGATTTTTGAGCTGTGTATTTTTATTTTGGTGTGATCGCCAACTGGTGTATTTATAAATCATATCTGTGTTTTTGCTCTTGGTTTGGTGATCTTGCATGGTACACCCGTTGCATTGTGGACACAAACATTTTGTGGATTCAAGCTGAGATAAAATAAACATTCCTGAAAAATAGAATAGGTTTCCTCCTACTTGATGTCAGGTACTTTTAGTTACAGCTTGTTACAGACTATTGCTTAGATAGTATTATCTCAGCTAAAAATAATAAACATTCTGGCTCTGTTAAAATCTGTCTGGGAGTTACAGGGCTTGAATTACTTGGGTTGAAATGATTTCTGCCCTATTAATGCCTTTACAGGCACAAAAGCTGTTTAACATTTTATTACTGGAACACTTGCCCATTTTTGTTCAAGAAGCTATAGAACATTTTTATGGAAAATGTTGACATGATTTTAAAAGCCAAACATAGTTAGTGCCAAACGTAACACAATAAATACTACAGCCAAGTGCAACAGCTCCAAAATTATGGAAATTTTGAATTTCAAGGCTGATTTTCTTTTCTACATGTAAGCAGTATGTGTCTCTTGAATTTGCTGAATGGTTCTAGACTGTTTTTCTAGTAACAGTGAATCATGTACTTTCTAAACTGCTTTTCCCTAGAAATCGATGTAGTGCTTCCTGCTGGAGCTTATTTTCATCTGGAACACTGAAGTCAAAACACTTGAACATGGAACTGTAAAGTGTTGGGTCTTTCCTCTAGAAGAGTGCCCAAGCAGAGTGCTACACTTTATTAATTTTCCAAGAAATTTTAATAATTAATAACTTTGAAGTGAACTGTTCCAACGAGGAAAAAAAATCTTCTGAGAAAAACATAACAATAAATCTGAATAAAAGAATAGAATGAACTCTGTCACCCCAGTGGTTGTTTCAACTTTGGCTCAATTAATCTCTCAAGCCTATCTTGAGCCTTTCAACCTGGTCAGTGTCTATGGTAAGCTTTTAGGGGGAAGACACTGCAACCATTTAGAAATCACAGCTCCCTTCAGCTTGAGTTGGCGACTTTTTGTTTATGTTCACCTTCTTTCCTTATGGGAGTACCAGGCATTTCTAAAATCATCATTAGCTGTTCCACGTGCCTTCAGTGAAAACAAGATAAAGAGAAGCTTTTAATAACTGGCTTGTCAATCCATTATTTATGAAACACCTGAAGTTAATTCACTGTGTAAAGAAAGGTAATGATTTTTTTTAAGCTTTCTTACAAAATAGCAAGGCATCAACAATATATAATGGCTTAACTATTGCTTAGGTAATGTAGCAGAACATACAAAGCTCAGAGGCTATTTATTTATTTACTACTGTTGTGGTACAGGCATCAGGCATTTTTTTTTTCTCCCATTTATTCCACTACTTTTTCCTCCTTCAGCTGCTTCTTGGTAAGTATTTGGTCGTGTTCCTAATTATATTTTTAAGTTTTTGACCTTGTTTTGTATTTTGATGGAAGAACGTCCTTCCACCATTCTGGCAACAAAAAATCTTAATGGTGCTTTGAATTCAAGATTTCTTAAAACTGTAGTCAATTTAGACTTAATATACCAGTTATATATTTGTAAAATACTAATTGAAACCACTGTGGTTTTGGCAATTGTTTAAACGATCTCAACTAATAATAAATCAAGATTAGAACATAATAGAAATATATTAAATGTTTAGTAAGCTAATTTATTAAAATAATAATAATCCTCATTATGGTATTTTATAAGCAGCATTTTATATTCCAAGCATTGATCTCTGTGAAATGATAGACCCAGGGTTAACTTTGGTAATGATTACTGGCAAGTGGCTGCATTTGTTGTTCTCCAGAACTCGTGTTCATCCACTGCCAAAGCTGCAGCTTGAAAAGAATTTCCAGTTTTAATTCTAAATACTTCAGCTACTGAAGCCTCTTCTGCTTAGGAGTTTGTTAGCACCCTTGTAGTCTGAAGCTCTTTTGCTTGTGATTTTCCTCCTCTAATTCCTTAAAGACAGTTGACGCTGTGGTCTCTGTTTCTTCATAGTATCACAGAATTGTTTGAGTTGAAGAGACCCTTAAAGATCAGCTAGTCCATTTCCCCTGCAATGAACAGAGATTTCTACAGCTAGATGATTTGCTCAGGTCTTGAATGTGTCCAGGGACAGACTTACGCCACATTTCTGGGCAACCTGTTCCAGTGCTTCACTACTTTTATTGTAAAAAAAAACAAAACCTCATCCCCTATATTCAGCCTAAATCTCCCCTAATTCATCACGCAGCTAATTCTCCATCCTCTACAAGAACTGCTTGCATCAGAGCTTACTTTAGCTCTGGCCATATCTCCTGCTCCTAACAGCCCTGTCTGTCCCCTATGTGCCTTTATCATCTGTCTTCAAAGTGAATTATGAAACCCTTGGCAGGGAGGTTGGAACTAGATGATCTTTAAGGATCCTTCTATGCCATTCAAGGATTCTATGAAATGTGTAGTCCAGCTGTATTTTGAAATGTCTCCTAGCTCAGGAAGTTCTGCAGGGAATCAGTGTAGGAGGTGGTATGGAGCACCAAGGAGTGCTGACAGCCAGTCAGGATGGCAGCCTGGGGGTAAGACTGGAGCACCAGGGCTGCAGAAGAAAGTTGAGAGCAGGAGTTGAAGCATTTTTATGCTTCAGTTTGATTTTCAAAGGTATTGTATTTCCTTACAATTCAACTTATTCTGACATCTTAAAAGCTAGTGGTAGATGTACTGTGGAAGGACAGTATTTGTTTTAATAACATCATACTTTCTTTAACTGCAGTAAAGACTTAAGTATTCACAGGAGTGCTTTTTTTCTTAATCATAGCAAACATATGTACCTGGGTCAAAATTTAATTTATATTTTGAATTCCCAGGCTTTTGATTTTTTTTTCCCTTAAAATATGAGTCTGTCAATTGTTTAATGCTTATTATAACAGAAAAATTAGTAGAATTGTTTTACCATGACTGTCAGGAAGTCAGCGCAGGTCAGGGAAACCTTTTTATGACTGTAGTTCATCCAATTAGAGTGCATCTGTAATTTGGGCCTGACTTGTAATCCAGGCTTCTTCCCACCAGAGTTCTTTAATGTACCATTTATGTAGTGCCCTATAAATATTGATATTGGAAACTATATCCACTTCAATTAGATATATTTTTGTAATATTATATAAGATCAATATTCACATCAGTATGAGATAAAGCCTAAATCAAAGCCTAAATCAAATATTTTATTGCTGACTAGCTAAATACCCTTTTTCTAGAACAGATCAGTTTCTCTAATCTTGACTGATATATGCTTCATAACTATTACATAGAATAATAATATAATAGAAATAATTTTCTTCCAAGCCATTTCTGAAGTGCCATTGGGTGCTTTGCTTACTGAAAGTTAAGTACAAGGATAGTTTGGTTTCTCAGTTTTGTCCACAACTGATTCTCTTGCTACTCTCTTTCAGTAAGCAAAATCTAAGTTGTTTTAAATTTCTGTTTTAGGAGCCGTTTCTGACAATGCCCCTTTCGAGGGAGAGATTCTCTTCCTCCAGAAAACAAAACAATTTTGATGCTTCGGTTCTGTAGGTTTCCTGGTCATTGGTTGAGGCGAGAGCACAGTCCTCCACAGTTCATGGAGGGAGTGATGGTGATGCTTCTTTCTTGAGTATGTTCTCTAGCTGTCCTCAGGCATGGAAACACTTTGACATACCGTAATCTACCTTTGTGCTGTACTGAAATGTCACTTATTCAAGTTCTTATTCTTCTCTCAGGCTAAATTAACAGATTGCACAGTATCAATAGACTTTCCATCAGTCAGCATATATTTTGTATCATAAATCAAACTTTCAGAGCTCTATTGAAGGGATATTGCTTTGTTTAGCTTTGTTTCATCTGACCACTGAAGACACTTCAGCAGTGTGCTTCTACTTAGTTTCAACCCATCTTAGCTTCACCAAAGTAGTGACTTCTTTTCCACCCTTTCCCCTGAGAGGTGAAGTCATGTGGCTGTGTATTTACAACCACTCCTGTGACAGTTTGTGATTGAAAACAGACTTGTAGAGAGTCAGCTTTTCTGACTGCTTCATTTCTGACTTGTCATTCTGCAAATGCATATTTGTCATAACTGATTGTGTCTCTTCAGGGGGGTTTAATATTATTTTTGCCCATTAGCGTAATTATAGTGGGCTGTGGTCTTCTTGATGGCATAAAAAATGTTAGCAGTTTAAAACTGCTCTTGCTGCAGCAATTAGGACCTTTGCCATGGATGTCAGTGAGGTCACAATCTTGTAGCATTTACATACAGCTCTGAAGGGAATATGGTGTAACACTTTAAAAAGTGCCGTCTGTTTAGAAATGGAGTGTGCTAATCAGACGTAGCACCAGATTTCTCTGGGCCTCTCTGAGTACATTTTGAAGTCCAGACATGTTAAGATGGTAGCAGAGGAAGATGTCTGGCTTTTGTGTGGTTTTATGGGTATTTTATATCTTTCAGTTGGTAGGACAGAAGCAATAATGTATCTTTTCTTTGAGTGCCAAGATAGAAACATTAAAAAGAAAAGAGAAAACTATGCTAGATGAGGTACAGTGGGAGTGCTATAGTGAGTCTCAATGGTCCTGGCTACGTAGCAGCAGGTTAGGTAGTTCCAGTGGGATACAGGGAGATGCGATATTGAACAAGAATAGAAGGGATTTGTGTCTGGAAGGAAGCAGACCCACTGATAATTGAGTACAAGGGAAAGAAGAGGTGGGGATTCTAACCTGCAGACTTCTTGTTGCTAGCTGGATAGGAACAGCAGCAACGGAGCACCTTTTCTTCACTCAGGTTCTGAAGATAAAGTGTCCTAGATTCTTGTTGCCCTGCAAGTATGGTTGGCCTGCCAAAGGTACGTGATTGCTCTTTAGGGTTCTTCTGCACTACTAAATTAATCAGTTCATTCTCTCCTTGACATCAGTCTTTTGTTTCTCCAATGCTTCCACTTCTAGGCTCCTCCTTTGTGCTACTTCCAACATTTCCCAGCAGTTATCCCTGTCTATCTGGAAGCCTATAGTGACCACAGTTTTCTGTTTATCTTTGGAGCAAAAAAAATTCTGAAGCATACTGGAGGTCGTGCAATATTTGTTTTCTTCCTTTACAGACCTGCTTCTGTCTAAAATCTTAATGATGCAATTAGATCTACAGGTAGTAAGATGAATTCATTCAATTGCTTTTGGTAAGAGTCTTCTCCAGATTAAAAACCAAGAAGTCTCACACTCCAGTCTGTACGGTCAACAAAAGTTGGAAGAGTAGCATGGTTAAGAGGGTACTTTACAGGTATTATAGTTGGAAAGATTATTGTGGTGGAAAAAAGACAATCAAAGAAGAAATGCTCACCCGTATCTGAGGATCCAGACTTGCAGTAGAAAACTCCAAAAAGGAGGGATCTCCAAAAAGAGATCCTTCCCCAGTGCTAGTCAGCCCTTAAATGGGGTCTAGGAGGTGACACAGGTGAATTGCCTTTGCCTGTCCTTGCTGACCCAGTCCTTGCCTCAGGTGATCAGTCAGTGGTTCAGGCCATGACTCAACAGTTTCCATACACAGTCAATTAAAACTGTCAGTAAATTAACTAGTGAATTTAAAAGGATTTAGGAAAGTAAGGGAGATTCTACTTTTTTTTGCCACACTTGGACATGAGAAGTTAAGATGAAAAAGTTCAAATGGTTGGAAGCTATGGCAATCAGAAGAAAGCAGTTCAGTTCACTAACTGAACAATATTTCCTTATTTTTTCATTCCGTTGTTTTGTGTAAAGGATAAAACCATCTTTTAAATGCTATTTTTCTTAATTACAAGGCTTGCTCTGAAAGTAGTGCCTCCTGTTTATTTCCATGGAAGCTACAAGAGATATGAAGAGCGCAGTTTAATAGAGCAAATTCTCAGCTACAAAACATCATTTTTAACAGTCGCCACCACTAGCTTTGTTTTCTGTTTTTTTTTGTTTGTTTTGTTTTGTTTTGTTTTGTTTTTGCCAGCAATGAACAAGAAACCTGCATGCTGCACTCATAAAAATCTGCCCGTGTGGAGATGGTCCACTTTTTCACAGCTACTACAACAGCATCATTGCTAGGAAGCTGAACAGATGGGAGTAAGAAGGCACCAAATCTGGACTATACTGTGGGTGAGATAAGACAATCCAGCCAAGATTGGCAGTGTGCTCTATGGGCTTTGAGCTGGTATGAGGTCTGGCATTATCATCTTTGCAAGAGAAAGGTTGTGTTCTCCTCTGGTCTGATGCTGGAAGTTTGAGCCTTCAGCATAGTCAGTGTCATGATGTGGTGGTCAGAATTGGTGGTTTGTCCAGGTTCCAGGGAAATCCAGAAGGATCACCCATTTCCTATCCAAAAAACAATGTGCATCTCTTCATCTGCTTTTTTTTTAATGATTAACTCATATGCTTTCACACTGTGGACTGCTGTTTTGACTCTAGCTCACAGTGGTGACATTGCATCTCATCCCTGGTCGCATCCAGTCATCATTGGATCCAGGAAACTGTCACCTTCAGCCTTGTTTTGGTTCAATAGATCCTGACAAACGTGCACACAGTGTTCTTTCTGTTCCTGTGTGCGCATTTGTGGGACCCACCTGGCAAAATATTTGTGATATTCCAACATTGCCACCATCATTTCCAACACGCTGAAGCCAATATTCAGGTCCTATGCAGCTTCCTGGTCATTATCCATCAATTTTTATGGATGAGCTGATCGAGAATCTCTTCATTTTGTGGTATGACAGCTATGCATGGCCATCTGGAATGTGGCTTTTCTTTTATGTTGCTGTTACTGCTGAAACACACCACCCACAGCCTCACTGTCCTCACATCCACTGTTTGATCTCCATATACTTTCTTCACCAATCACTGATGAGTGTCAGTGAGTGCAGTTTTTTCAATTCCACACCTTTGCTTCATAGGCACTTCCATGTCAGACACCGTTTTGTCAGACTGCCCCTCTGCTGCCATCTGTCACATGGCAACAACATATAACAGGATGTTGGTGGGAAGGTTCAGCCTCTACTGCTATACCAACAACATCTGCCTCTGATGTTGTGGGTCAGCATTTAAAAAAAATAAAAACAGGAGCAGCCCTTGTATTTCGTTGTTCACCAATGTATCTTAATAATAGAAAATCAGCGTTCTTTAAATATTCAACTAAAAATCTATATGCTTTCTCTTTCTCTGTCCACGTTGATATGTATAGATATAAAATTATTTTATAAATGCATCTATTGATTTATTAAACTCAGAAGCAGTTAATTTATTAATATCACATTGATTCAAAAAATAAGTAAAGGTAATTTGCTATCAAAGCATTAAACAGTATAATCAGGTGAAGCCAGGCACCAAGACTAGTATACTTTTAAAAACTTAAGTTTTATAACCACTTCTCTGATAGTTTGGGATTTGAAATAGACTTGTAGAAAGTTAGCATTTCTAACTTTTGGAATACTTTCTTTACCTCTTTAGTTGATTGGAATTGATTGGTCCTGCAAGGCTTAGAGCTGCTTGAGCATCTTTAATGGTTTGAAACATCATAAGTAGCACCTCACTTTCCATGCATGTTTATCACTTTGGTGAATTAATACTTCAATTTCAAAAATGTTTGGATTCTTTTTAGTGTTTTTCCCAAAACTGCATCTTACATGGATTAAATAATAGATGTTTCATATTTGAAACCTTAGCCCAACAGCCCCTACTACGTCTTCAAAATATAATTGTGATGGTGAAGGTTCCATTGTAACACAAAATAAAACTCACATGGAAAGCAG
>PPHD01011719.1:0-18598 GCA_002909625.1 Bambusicola thoracicus
TTTTGTGCATCATTTGTTTTGTATATATACATATATAGAGATATTGTTATAATTACTGTTTATTCTCTTCCTTTTCTGTCTTAGTAAATAGTTGTTTTTTTCTCAGTCCATGAATTCTTTGGGTTTATTTTTTTGTTATTATTATTATTTTTTTCTGATTCTCTCCCATTCCCTCTGGGAAGGGGGTGGGTAAGCAAATGACTGTTTGGTGCTGAGCTGTCTACAGGATTAAACCACATCACCTCTACTGGGATATACTTAATTACTGTAAAATACAGACAAGGAAGGAAGAGGAGCAAGGGAGTTCAAGGGAGAGTTCTTCTCTTTCATCACAATAACATTAACATATAACTGCTTTATCATCATCTCAGAGGATCTGTCCAGTCAGACACGAAGGAAACTCACAACTTGCCTTTGTGATGTGGCTGCATACACGTATTTTTTCTTCTAATATAGTAAGGTAGGCACAAATGACCAGCATTTCAATAGTGGTATATGCGCCCATCTGTACACTTATATGTTAACGCAGTAAGGAAATCATTCTAGTATTTGCTATCAGATTTTTCCAACATAGAGTAAATAATTTCAGATGAATGCAGTCCATTGGATTACCTCCTGCTTAAAGGAAATTACTGTAAAGAAATGCATGCTTTTTACAGCATACGTTAGTGGGTAATAGTAACAGTGCAGTGACAGAAGCCATTTTCATGAACGTTATGCTCCTGGTAGTGACAGCACACTGGGGTTTAGAATAAACCAGTTGCAGTTGGCTGACAGCTTGGGCAAAGCTACATTTGTAGAGTGTCATATAATGCAGCTAGCATAATTCTTGCCAATGACAGTGAGCATAAATACAGCAGCATGGCTTCTTCCAGCTTCCTGGATTACAAGACACTTGATCTGCAACTCAAATGCAATATACAGCATATAAAGTATTTTTCAAGTCAAACAAGAAAGGAGTAGTCAAAGAAAGCAAGAATATTTAATGACTGGTTCTGAAAGGACGTACAACCGATATCTTGGGTCATCTGTACACTACTTGTCAGCAAAGTAACTTGTTAGCATTGAATTGCTTCTAAGCTTTTTAGGGAAAGCATCTCAGCTTCCTATAGACTGTGTGTTTATATACTGCATAAAAGGAGAAGTGAAACATCTTAGAGAAACACAGAGTCTGTTCAATATCTGACAGCAAAATAGCCATCTACTACAATCAAAATGCCTCTGATGATACAAATTCTGAAAAACTTTTGAAGGAAACAACACAACAGTTCTATTACACAATGGAAGAAAATGAATGAAAATGAATGAATTCAAGGATATCACTCCTCTCAAGTCCTGCTGATGTTATGAATGGTTAGACTATGCTTCAACTTTTTTATGAACGACAGCAAAACACTACATCATGTTGACCCCTCTATTTCGTACATACTTACTTGCAGCAAAAACTCACTAATTGGCTTTAATGGCTGAAAAATCCATTGTAAACTTGAAAGTTGCAAATTGGCCTGTGAAAAAAATGCATTAAAAAAACTCCACTGTACTTTGTTCCATTATTTTGACAGTTATAGTGTGTATTATTCATTAGACTTCATACTGTGCTGGTGTACATTCTGGAAAAATAATGAATTGTGATCTCATTTTAGTCAAGCTCCTCTAGACTATCCAGCTGAGTAAAAATGGTGACAGCATGAGGGTACAATAGGTTTGCACTTGGCAAAACATTTCTTTCCTCAGAAGAATAGTCTGATGAGCCATTAAAGTAAACAAGAATCAGGTCCTAGTGTAAGACATCTCTTCAGTAATCTTTTCAACTTGCCTTGAGAAGGACAGAGAAAAAATATATCTAGACAGGAATCGGACAAGAAGGAAAGGAGGAGAAGAATAATTATTTTTCCTTTTGAAGAGAAATCCAATATCCATTCATGGCCTTACTTGTGGGATTCCTTATATCTGCATTTTATGGATTGGTATAGATTGGAAGAACCATACTAATAATTAATAATGTCAAAGTATGAGGATGCTTCAATAAACAAAGGGCTTTGACTCAAATGCTGTATAAATCTATGGTAAAGTGGCCAGGCCTGGATTCAGCTGCAGTAAGAACAGGGGGTAAAACTGAACTTGAATAAAGCAAACCAAGAATAGCCATAGTAATCAATGACTACGTACAAATGATGAAACCATTTGTTTACAGAAAATGACAAATATTCCCTTAATGTCAGAAGACACCGAAACACCAAAAACTAACTACAAAACTACCTGTGCATTCAAAATTATTCCTTGTGTTCCAGAGATTGTTGCAGAGACAAAGAGAGTTCAAGTGCACCCTGACATGGATGAATATCTAGGTTTGGACTCACAGGAGTTATTCTGCCATGGAGTTTTTCATAGTCAAACCTTGCTCCCATTAAAATCAAGCATAGCTATGATGGAATGAGAACTGGGATTGAAATAATCAATAATCAGTCTTTTACAGTCTTAAAAGTCTTGAATGTCTTTTACAGTGAGGGTGGTGAGGCACAGAAACAGCTTGCCCAGGGAGATGGTAGAAGCCTGGTTCCTGAAGACACTCAAGGTCAGGCTGTGCCAGGCTCTTAGCAACCTGATCTAGTTGTGAATTTCCCTGTTAATTGCAGGGGTGTTGGACCAGTGACCTTTAAAGGTCCCTTCCAACTCTAAGGATTCCATGATATTTGGAGTTACAGCACTTGTCTTCATAAGAAACTGTTATGTGCGATGGAGCCTCACTTTCCTGAGAACAGCTACATATAGGCCCACTGATAATAAACAGGGAATTAATTCCTTATTTCACTTTGCTTGTATGTGCAGGTTTTGTTTCACCTACTAAATTGTCTTTATCTCAACCTACATGTGTTTTTTTTTTTCACTTTTGTCCTTCTAATTCTTTTCTCCATCACGCTGAGGGGAGTACAAAAGTGGCTGTGTGGTGCTTAGCTGTCTACTGTTGTTAAAATGCAGCCATAATTTACTATTGATGGCAGCAATCTTGGGATTTTGGGGTTGTTTAGGACAGAAGTTCCATACTTCCTATTGTTTTATTTTCTCCTGCATGCAGAGTTTGTTATATATATTTCTGCTTACAAAAATTAGGACACTGTCATTTTTCCCCTGAAAGCATACTGTAAGGAAACAACCAACTGGTTGATATTGGAAGGATTATTCTGCAGATGACTGTACAAAGGCATAACTGATAATTTGTTCACTTGAAACTGTAGAATCTAACAGTTTTCTTTCTGGAAGCCCTGTGTAAATGAACAGATGCTTTTCTTTCTTTACTATTTTTTGCTCAAAGAATAGTCAGCCAGGCTGTACACAATTTGCACATGAGAGGACTCCACATAAAGAACAGCCCTTCTATTGCTATTTTTCATTTCTAACATCTTTAGCAATTTCTTAATTCATTTTCACTTTTCCTGTTATCCAATTCATTGGAAGAAGGGTATGGTTTGCACAGGTCTTTGTCACAAAACTAAATTCCACTCAAGAAAGACAATTCTTGCTTGTTGGGAAACCATTGGGTTGAAAAGGCATTGGTTACTGGAGGTAAACATCATCTGTTCTTCCCCATTAGTACAGACATCAGTGTCACAGATTCTGCAACACCATGCCAAAATTTACACTGTAATAGTTCCAAGATACTACGCATCATGGGAATGCTGATAAAATCTTCCCTACAAGGACAAGCTGAGAGCTGGGGCTGTTCAGCCTGAAGAAGAGAAAGCTCTGGGAAGACCTGAGAGTGGCCTGTCAGTATCTAGAGGGAGGCTGTAAGAAGGAAGGGGACAAACTTTTTAGCAAGATCAGGGGGAATTGTTTCAAATGTACAGGGTAGGTTTAGGTTAGATATATGAAAAAAATCTTTTACAGTGAGGGTGGTGAGTCACTGGGACAGATTGCTTGGAAACGTAGAAGATGCCTCATCCTTCGAGACACTGTCAGGCTGGATGGGGCTCTGAGCAGCCTGATGGAGCTGTAGTTGTCCCTGTTCATTGCAGGGGAGTTGGAGTAGATGGCCTTTAAGAGTCCCTTCCAACTCAAAACACTTTCTGTTTTCACATATTTTTCAGGAGCCCTCAAAGTTAACAGTCTGCCACTATCAGAAACAAAACTCTACTAGGGAACCATAAGGAAAACAGGAAAACACACATCCACAGTGATGCTAACAGGGACAGAAAAAGAGAATTAGGAAGTTTGGGTCTAACTACACTCTTCCTCCTGACATACAGCCTTCAACTTTTAGCAGGTGATTTATGTTCTCCATAGTGTAATTCTGTTTCCAACAATAAATAAATGTTGAAGACATAATTGGAAAATATTTGGAATTAATGAAGAAGAGAACCAAAAGAAAACATATGGACTAGATTTTCTCACATTGATATCATAGAATCATAGAATGGCCTGGGTTCTAAAGGACCTCAAAGATCGACCTCCCTGCTATGTGCAGGGTCACCAACCACTAGACCATGCTGCCCAGAGCCACATCCAGCCTGGCCTTGAATGCCTCCAGGGATGGAGCATCCACAACCTCCCTGGGCAACCTGTTTCAGTGCGTCACCACCCTCTGTGTGAAAAACTTCCTCCCAGTATCTAACCTAAACCCCCCCTGCCTCAGTTTAAAACCCTTTGTCCTATCACTATCCATCCTTGTAAACAGTCATTCCCCCTCCTGCTTGTACACTCCTTTCAAATATTGGAAGGCCACAATGAGGTCCTCCGTGAGTCTTCTCTTTTCCGAATTAAACAAGCCCAAATATAAATAAAAAAAAGAATTTATAAATCCAAAAAGAAAATAAGAAATTGTTCATATAACTCATAGGTGATAAAGAACCATTCTGTCTGTCCAAATCTATCTTTAGGGTCTAAAAATGAGACATTTATGTATTTACTGTGGACTTTTCCCTAAAGAATGTATCAATGACATCCTTCACTCGGGAAAATTTATCCTGAAATGCTGCTTTTGGAATGAAATGAATTGAAATATGTGCACAGGATATCTCATACATTTTTAGTTACACTGAAAATGAGAAAAACAAATCAGAGATTTTACTTTCCTTTCTTCCCAGACCAGGATTTGACTTTGACACATTACCTAGCTCCTATTGGCAACTAATGATGCAGAAGATGTCTGAAGGATATAAACGATTGGTATTTTTGTGACATCTTGTGGCAATTGGTATCATACTTCTTGTCTTCTTTCAATAATATGAACAATATTAATGAAGATATACAGTTCGTTTTTCCCATTTAATAAAATCAAGGAACACTCTAAATGTCCTCCTATGTAGTCAGTGCAATCAATTGCTCTGGCTATGTCCAAAGTGTTAGGAACACTCACCTAATGAAGTATCATGTTTGATTCTAATTGGGCTAATTTCAGTCTCACCATAACAAAGTTGTATTACCTTCACAAGAAACTCCCTAGCTAAACTGAGGTGAAGGTAATACAGGTTCATCATTCTCACTTTTCCATAGAAGCAACCCTATGCAAAATTCCTGCAGATATGTTCTCTCATTGAGAATTTGGATAGAATAGCAAAACTATATATAAATGTATTACAAATCTAAATCATTTTGACAAGTAGATTTTCTCTATTGGCATGTGACAAAACCAATGAACCAACCAAGTAAGCAAAAAATAAAAGGATCTGCAGACAATTCAAGAAAAAAAAAGAAAAAACAAAAAAAAAACCTGAAAGAAAATATGACCCCAAATGTATATTCTGCTTATTTTCATATTTTTATTCACTTAAAATATTTGTTTCAATCACTATGATTTCTTCTGCTCAAAGAAATGAGATTTCTCCTTCATAATAGCAGCTTCTAACAAAAATTCTAACAGAAGACTTTCCTCCACTTTTTAACTGTTTACTTCAAAGAGTGATTAAGTCATTCACTAACATAACTGCATCTACTGTAATTGGTTTCTTCAACATCCATCAAAATATTATTATCTGTATGTTATTGGAGATATTACCTCATTATCCTCTAGTGTGACAGTGATGGATGCAGCGATGTTCTCTTATGGTTCTGCAACAGTGACAGTAAATATTGTGTACATAAACTCCAGACTCAGAAGAGAAAATTGTCACCTGATGCATAGTGCAAATTTGGTTTTGGCATGCAAGTGAAAGTGATGGATTAAAAAAGATGTCCTTAACATCCACTACTAATAATGGCTATTTAGATATGCTCCTCAGAGATATACGTTAGGGTGAACTGAATGCCATCATAGTTTTAGTTTTCTCTCCTGTCAGGGAGGTTTATGTCCTGTTGCCCCATAGCAAAGGCCTCGTAGGAGCACTCTCCTTCCATTTTTCACAGGTTGTATAACTAGGAATAAATGCCAGGG
Organism: Bambusicola thoracicus; assembly: GCA_002909625.1. Classification (NCBI taxonomy): domain Eukaryota; kingdom Metazoa; phylum Chordata; class Aves; order Galliformes; family Phasianidae; genus Bambusicola; species Bambusicola thoracicus. Next base: position 6,371 of record PPHD01011719.1, read on the forward strand.
TTTCTTTCTGTTGCTTGTTCTCTCTAATGATCCCCACTTGCCAAGCTTCAACAAGCAATGTAAAGTACATATTTAAACATGTTTCTGACATTTTAAGAAAGGACATCTCATGATTGGTAGTATAATAAACATTTTTATATATGAAACTATATTAATATGTGACATTTCTAAATATTACAAGACATCCGCTGATGCGATTTTAAAATTAGCTATCCAACAGTAAATACATAGCTCCACCTGTTACTTCTGCTTTACTTTTAATACCAGAGTGAGTTTCAGAGATACCATCTACTAAATTAACATTTAATAAGAAAAAGCTATATGCCTGTAGCAAAACACCTGACTTGAATTAGTTCATTGTACAATAATAATCTACCACTAAGTTAAAGAGTACCAAACTAACTGTAGGTCTTTGTATGCTATCAAGAGGTCCTCCAGTAAAACATGTTTTGTGAACAGAAGACATTTCCCTTTGCTACTGGCAGTCTTCATTGTCATCTACTTTGCTTTCTTGTAAAGGATATCTTCTCATATCTTTTTCTGCCCCACTTTCTTCACTCATTTTGGCCCTTCAGTCTCCCAGTTACCTTTTGGACTGATGACCCACCCTTCCTGTATCAAATAGATAAGCTTAAAAGGCAATAGCTATCTTTGATGCTCTGTGTCATTTTTGTGCCCTATTCCTTTGGTCTTGACCAAAGAAAGTGTTAGCATAAGCAATTATGAATATTCTTAATTTAAACATAAATCCCACAAGTCAAGAATATGAAAGATTTACCTATAGCTTTTGGATTGAATTCTGTGGTCTCATCATGTCCTTTACTGCATTCTCTTCCTCTCTATAGCTCTATTTGTAGGCTGTGATTGGAGAAAAAGCTGAAACATTTTATTTAATGAAGAGTATGATTGTAGAACTCCTAAAATTGCTCCCGTGCAAGTTTCCCCCAACACTGACTTCAGCTGACTGCCTGAGGTAATAGAAAATTAAAATTCTGTAGAAATGAAATGTACAGGCTGAGAAGTAATGAGGATAAGCAAATTGTATCCCTAATGGGAAGTAAATTATAAAAATATGGAATAGGCATCATTTGGCTAATTGACTTAGATTGAGTAGTATTACTCATCATTCTATAGGAAATACACATTACAGAAGAACAGAAAATATTGCAAATGTTGAAGTAACGTTTTCTTATTTCCCTAAGAAAATCTTCCAGCAGTTTTATCAGAGACTGTTGTATTAAATCATCAGACTTATTACCATTTTTAAGAAATGCCAAAATATTTTAGAGATAGTTTTAATAAGCCAAGTTGCCATCATCACCTCCCTGTACTGACTGAATCTGGCCTCATATTCTAAAGTAATCAGATTCCATGGCAGTGAGAAAGCCAACCCAAGCTACTGCCTAATCCCTCTCAGCTATGATTTGAGCATTTCTCCTGAATGAGTTCAAGGACAACTCAACCAAATACAGACATCTTGTAATCCAGTTCTGTGGAATGTAAACTTAAAAAGGGAAAAAAAGAAAGAAAGAAAGAAAGAAAAAAGCACGATAGCAAATGAGCCAATACAGCATTCAATGCATGCATGGATGGATTGACCTTGGCTGTCTACCAGACACCCACCCAGCTGCTCACTCACTCCCCCTCCTCACTAGGATGGAGAGAAAATAGGATGAGAAAGTTCATGGCACAAGGTAAAGACAGGGAGGTTGCTTAACAATTACTGTTGTAAGCAAACTGGGTTCAACTTAATGAAAAAAATAATATATTGCCAATTAAAATACAGTTGGATGATGAGAAAGACAAAACAACGTATTTCATTTTCCCTTTCCAGAGTTCAGCTTCAATCCTTCACTCCAGACTGCTCTTTCTCCTGCCAAACAGCAAAAGGAGATGGTGAATGGGAGTTACTGTCAGTCCATCAGCTCTTCTCTGCTCTTCCTTCCTCTTCACACTTTTTGCCTGTTCCTGTGTGGGTGTTCGCTATGGGTTGCAGTCCTTCAGTACGGATTCTCCACAAGCAGTAACTCCTTCACAGCACATCCACTGTTCCAGCTTGGGATCCTCCACAGGTGCTTTGTGGGTGTCAGCTCTGCCATGGTCCTCTCCATGGGCTATGGGGAAACACCTGCCCTACTGTGGTCACCTCCACGTGTCCATAAATTTGATATCTTTTTATTTTATTGATAAATATTAAGTACAAGCTAATTTCACATTGTTCCATCTCTTACTGCTACAATTGTTCTTTAGATAAATATTTACAAATTTCACCCCTAATTTCTGTGTAAAATGTCAATGATGCTTCTATGCAAAATTGCCCCCCAAAACTCCAGCCAACCAACCAGCCAAATGTAGCCATCCAATGCTGTTAGATCAGCTGTGCTGTTATTACTTCTCAGAGTGAACCTGAGCAACCTGTTTAGTTAAATAAGTAGCTAGTGCATTTTAGAAATCATACTAAGTTTCTCATCCTAACAGCATCCAACAGCAATAAGTTCCTTCGATTAGTTAGGCATCATTTTAAACACATTCTACTTATATTTTCATGTTGTCCCTTGGGTACATTAGGGAAGTACAGAACTGGATTAGCAGGTTTAAAATTGGCCTTGCAAGAAGAAATGAGAAGGAAAAACCTAAAAGAAATTGAAGTCAGATTTTTGAAGAGCTGCTTATAAGTATCTATTTCATAGCAATATGTTAAAGATGCTGAGAATAAGAAAGCTGATGTTGCAGAAGATGCACAGTCATGTGAAGAGTCCGTGTGCTTTGTAGCAGGAGACTAAAACACATTTGAATATACCTTGCTTCTAAAAATATCTGGATCTATTACCAAATCTTCTGAGAGTAGCAAAAACAATTCTAATTGCGGATTTATTTATAGCAACCAGATTTCAATTAGTAGGCCTCAAATTACAATGTACACTTCACTTGTGAAGCATTTATATGGTTTGGAAATACATATGTTTGATGAGACCAGAGGGGCTTTAAGTCATGAAGTTAATTTTGCAGTTATTGAATAGCTGTGAAATATTATGAGGATATGGTACAGTGCATTATAATGTATCTGAGATTTCATTTTCAGGTTATACGACTACCAAAATACTTGAAGTTTGAGAGCTGGAGAAGCTATAGCATAAAAGCCAGATAACTCTGTTAGTTGCCTTAAATAGTGATGAAATAGTTCTCACATATTCTGAAGTAGAAAACACTCTGCTCTGAGATGCTCCTGTGCTGCTTAACATATGCCACTGGATCTCAAGTTAAGATCTGAACGATAAAGATAGAATTAGTACAAAAAGAAGGGAAAATTTTCTTCCTTCCCAATAGGACTAATGGTTCGCTTTTGTATCAGGCGAAACAGTCTCCATTTCAACCAAATAAATCTCCTCATCGCTTTCTAGCCACAATTTCCCTTGTTTTTACAGTATACTCTTCCCTCCCAATTCCTTCAATTGAGGCAATGGGAGGTGCAGGTAGCAAGGAAGCACAGTACATTATTCTTATTTAATCATATAATCATAGTGTCATAGAATTGCCTGGGTTGAAAAGGACTACAATGATCATCTAGTTTCAACCCCCCTGCTATGTGCAGGGTTGCCAACCACTAGACCAGGCTGCCCAGAGCCACATCCAGCCTGGCCTTGAATGCCTCCAGGGATGGGGCATCCACAACCTCCTTGGGCAACCTGTTCCAGAGAGTCACCAGCCTCTGTATGAAAAACTTCTTCCTAATATCTAACTTAAACTCCTGTCTCAGTTTAATACCATTCCCCCTTGTTCTGTCACTGTTCACCCACATAAACCGTCATTCCCCCTTCTATTTATATGCTCTCTTCAGGTACTGGAAGGCCACAGTGAGGTCTCCCCGGAGCCTTCTCTTCTCCAAGCTAAACAAGTCCATTTCCCTCAGCCTTTCTTTATATAACAGAGGGGTTTCTAGGGATTAAGAAAGGATTTAATGGCCTGGTATCAGAGACAGGGTAGTTAGATGAGGAGGAAAAATGACAGATTAATGATGTTTTGTCAATTCAGAATTAATGGTTTTCTATTCAAATGCTGGTCTGGAAATATAATAAGATGATTGAAGTGAATACACTTTAGGCTCAAGCTAGTTCTACATTTACTGAGAAGACATACATGAAATCCATGTTATTTGGGATATGGAAGTTTCTGATATATACAAAAAGACACTCTATAATGTAATAGGATAGAACAACATCTGATCAAAGCCTCAATGGAAATCAAGACTGACTTTTCAGAGACCCTGTCTAGGAAGTCATGTCTAATCAGAACTGATATGTCAGCAGAAATAATACACTTAAATAATAGAATCACCATCGTGAAAAGAAATACTGTTTTAAAATCAGCAAAACAAAACAGAAGACATATTTTTGAAGTTCATTGATAACAACAGAAGACATTTCAGCAGTCAGGAAGTAAAATGCATTAGGAATTCTCAAAGACACTATAAAAATGCCAGTGATCTTTCAATTCAGGAATCCTGGAAACTACTCTGACCCTTCTAAAATGACTTAGCAGAGTTCTGAAGGATTCTGAAGGTTCTGAAGATATAGGCATCTAGGTGTCACATTGAGCAACTCTGAGGCAGCCTAACGGGCCAGATGAGCTTGCAGCCTTGGGAGTAGGATGACAAACCTAATCACATTGAGTGCCCCTGGCTTCTCCTTGCTCTGTCCTACATCTTTTGCCATCCTGAATCAAGAAGCATTCAGACAGCATCTTGGCTAAAAAAGTCAGCTAAATCTAGCTGATGTGGTAGCTGAGAACAGTCACTGTCACAAAGGAGTAATTCAGCCCTTTTAAAGGATAGAGCTACTGGTTTACTGAATCTTAGTAGTGCATTTCATAGCTGGCATTTTTCTGAGAGAGTATGTTTGGATGCTTTTGTTCTATTAACACAGATCACACTACCTGGGTGGCAATCAAGTATTTTTGTACAGATGCTCTTCAGCTATTGCAAATTGACTCCTGGACTGAACACACCAACACTGGCATTTGAACTTTACATCTTACTCAGTATTTGGTCTGTCCAGATGACAACTGATAGTCTGGTGCAAAAATCCACTTGTATTACCTTTTTGATCTTCACAGTAAACTGGAGAATTTTCAAAACGTTATTCAAATATTATATTATTATTTTTCTCTGGAGAAGAATAATTTCAGCATATAGGAGAACATGCTATGAAATAAGTAGAAATTTTACTGTTTAGAAGCACCAGCTCTGAAAATAGCAAGGTAGGACCCTGACAGTCACAGAAACATAGCATGATCAACTGATTTGCTCATGATTCTCATCTTGACTACTCTTTCCATTTTTGTTTTCAGAGTACTAGTTTTGAGCAGTGCCTGCACACCCCCTGAGATAATTCTCCAAGATTGACTTTATTTGTGTGTGTGAATTTACCTCAGTTAAGATACTTGGAAATCCAGTTTCTAGCTATGTGGATGCCCCATCCCTGGAGGCATTCAAGGCCAGGCTGGATGTGGCTCTGGGCAGCCTGGTCTAGTGGTTGGCAACCCTGCACATAGCAGAGGGGTTGAAACTAGATGATCATTGTGGTCCTTTTCAAACCAGACCATTCTACGATTCTGTAATATGGCTGTCTTCCTACAAGGACAGTTCCAAGAAGAGTCAATAAGAAGTTTGTATCTCAAAAATAATTGAATAAATAAATAGATCTTCAAGGTCACATTATCATTCTGGTGATGGAATTGTTGAGACAACTGAAAATAGCTCTTCATTTTAGGATCTATATCAGAAGGTGAAACAACTCCCTTTCTTTCAGTTACTTTTTTTAATTCACTCTGAGCGCAAATCTCTAAAGCAATGACAGCTACAGGAAATCATAATCAGTGAATGGAAAGGGAACATTTCTTGAAGTTGTCATAATTAAATTACAGTCATTACCAGAGTAAGCAGAAAGCACCGCAGATCATTCTAGCATACACATCCAAGCACAAAATTTAAGTATTCTTCCTAACTTATTAGTTTCCCCACACTCACACTGCTAATTATAATTACTCCAAGAGGATTATTAATTAGAAATTATTTTGCATTAGGCAATTGGAAGACATGAATCTCCCTTCTGAAATAAAAATCTTTAACGATATTACAAACACTGTAGCAGTTTTACAGTAATGGTAATCTAATGTGATTAACTACTGCCAAAGATATACAAGTATGACTAAGCTAAGTAATTAACAATGCTGTTTAGTGTGCCTCTTTATTCTGTTAATACCCCATAATTCGTTCCTTCGACAAGAATATTGCTCGTGGAAGAAATACATCTTTTTGTTAATAATAAGAATTTTTCTTGTGAGAATACATTTTCATTTTTAACTATCTTTACAGGTTTTTAGACTAGTTTGAGAAAGTTGGGCTAGGAAATATGAGAATTAATGAATGAGAATAGCCTGAACTATGTCTTGAATAAAGCAAAGTCAGCACACAGGACATCATATGGAATATGTAATAGTGAGAAGTCATATACTGTTTAAAAATAACACTCATCTTTTTAAATTAAATGGTGAAAATTGCTTTGGGCAGCTCCACTGGGAATTGGGCTCACCATCTCTTTCTGAGGTCTTTTCTTCTGCCCGTTACAATAAGCAGTGTTGTTCTCCCTGGTTGCAGAGAAGTGACCCTTTTCAGTCCTTTCAAGGAGGGACAAGGGCACAGTTGTATAAAAGGGGAGGCCTTCATCTGCTCGTGTGATTAGTCCCCCTGGTTGCCTTAATGTGACCCCGAAGAAAACCTGCATCTGAACACCATAAAGTTCAGGAAGAAAAGCTTCGAATCCTCATCTGAATTTTATCAATTGGGCCCGTGTCTATTTAAATCTATGTTATTACAAAATACTCTAAAACAGCTCAAGAGGATAATCTTTACTTAAGAGAAGGATCGCATGATAACTTAATCAGGCTTTTCCATTTGCAGTGTAAGCTGTCTGCATCAATCTACATTGTTAATGATCCCAGTGAGTTCAGAAGGAAGCGTGGTATGAGGAGAAAGAAACAGTGAAGAAAAACACTAGGTCTCTGCTTTATGAGGAAGCTAAACCACAAAGGAGAATGTGTGCTGTACAATAATAACGCTAATTCCAGATGCAACAGGGAGATTGCTTGCCCAGTAATTTAATGCCACGTATCTTCATATTTACCGCACCAAAGATCTCAGCATAACATACAATTTTGCAATGTCGTTTTACAAGTCCTTCCTCTGAGTCCATGAGACCACTGGGTTAGGAAGGGCATGCCTCAGCTACCCAACTTCCAGTTCTAGAATCACCTTATGCTAGTAGGATATTGCTGTGCTGCACTGCAATTTGCATGCTGGTTTTCCACAAAATACGTGGACATATAATTGCCTCCTTTTGCCTGCCCTAAAAGAGCATCTGCATTTTAACACTTATAGTCCTGGCCAGTGGTGAGTGCTGCAAACAGTATAGGAAGTATGAGAATTGACAGTGTTCCAGAAACATTAAGGCAAATTACGAACTCCAGATATTTGACAAGGGGCGAACAAGGAATTACATGCATCATGGTGGAGAAGAGGGGAAAATGCTTTCTTGATTTACAGACTTGGTGGCTATGCTCATTTCAAAAGTCTCATAAGCATGGTAAACCAGTGCATTTTGGTGATTTATCAACAGCCAGATAAATTCAATTTGAAAGAAAATATATATATATAACGTGGAATTGGGCTTCTCTAGAGTGAAGTAGTTAGAAAGTAACTGATGGGTGGATGACACACCATATCATCAGCTGAATTCTTCTGAGGATAAGTCAGACTACAGAGAACACAAAATCAAACTTCCTCTTTAATTTCTGGTTTTTCATGCCATGAAAATACTACTTTTCCTAAAATACTTTTTGCACTAGCAGTTTTAGCTGATGGTTAGAACAGTTCTTCACAATTTTGAATAGAGTTAACGCTTAATTTTGAGTTAGAGAAAGTAACATTAAACCAGAACACAGCCCAAAGAAGATTTGTCCTCTCTTCGGTGAAAACAAAGGTGCTTGTTCTTTGTCTGTAGAGTCAGAGTTATTGAAAAGCTTTCTTTAAACAAATCTGAAATATCTATTCATAGCTATATCACCATTAATCGGTTTTCATGAAACCTCTCAGAGCCAAGGATCGAGGTTGGTTTACAAAGTTGATCACAGCTTTACCATCTTGACCAAATGTCTGTAGCGACCTGTGTGTACTAATCTCATTTATGTGCTTTTGTAAGAAACAGTTGGAAACGTCTATGTTTATGTGAAAAGTGGAGTTCCATGTACAACTTGGTTGCAGCATGCTGTTAACCCCTGTGACAGCAGCATTTTTTCATACTATAGATGAAAAACTCACTTAGTGATGTCCCAGGCAGTTCAAGTTTACCAGCCAGGAAACCGTGTTTAGTCATTCCAAGGGTATTAAGCATCATAACCAAAACTGACACAACATTTTCAATTATATGAAAGCAATAACGTCTCGACTGAAGTTCAGAAGACAAAAAATCATTCAAAAAATAGACTACAGCAGAGAAAGATTTTTATATTTGAACTCCACGTCCCTACTCTAAACACTAAATAGCTACATGAAAGAAAGTTGGCATTCCATGAATGAAAACAAGAAACTGTTTCTTGTAGTACTGAAACCTCAGCTTCAAACCTCTAGTACTCCATCAGATAGAGCCACGTGCTTGGTATTTCTACAATAAAGCAGAGGTGACAAAATGCTGTGTATGTATTTTGGATTTCACAAGGTTATATATTCATCATATCAGTGTTTATTTGAACTTGGCCTCACCTGAGTGCAATTTCAAGAACTACAGGTATTTTAGGAAATGACACTGCAAGTGGGTATGTCAATCACTGAAACTATGGCATACAATGGGAGGGCCCAGAACACCACCAATAATTTCATGATTCTCCTCCCAAAACAGAATTTGCTACTACTTATTGACACTCAGGTTCAGAGGCTAGAAATAAGCAAGGTCTGCATTGGTGATCAGTATTATTTCTCCCTAACTCCCCCTCCCCCACTCATTATTGGTATGGCAGAACCACAAGGGAAACACAGGTTATTAAGAGAAAGCAGTGCCAAACAATTGTAAGTACTCCATTGGTATGGTCTCTTCTTGAATCAAACTAGTTTCATTCTGAAGCCATAGCATCATAGAATGCCCCAAGTTGGAAGGGACCCATAAGGGCCATTGAGTCCAACTCCTAAAACCAGGTTTTTCTCCTAGTACTTCAAGAGAAACTCACTTTCAGGAGCTCTTTTCTCAGGTGGTTTCAACTACAGTTTAACTCAAATCTGAATTTATTCAAGGCTACTTTACATCCACTTGCTCTTCTGTCAACACGTTATCTTAAGTAGTTCTTTAACCTCCCTGATGAGCAATCATATCCCTTCTCAATTTGATCTTACTTCACTAGACTAAACACATCCATTCTTCAAATGGACAGATTGTATTCCATTTCCAGAGTCACCCTAGTAGTCTCTTTCTTTACTGGCTTAATTTGTCTTGATGTTGGGCAATCAAAACCATAGGCACTATTCAAGATGAGATCTAATTAATGTATTTTATACAGCAGGAATATTTATCCACTTTTTACTGGGAAAAATCTCACCACAACTGTCCATCTTTTCCAAAGATGTACATCAACTACCCTATGACAATACTCAAGCACCATACAATCAACTCTCACTACATCTAGCTCCTGATGATAAACTCCTTTCTTTTCCAATTACCTTATGAATGCAGAATCTCTTAGCTACAGCTTTGTATTTGGAATTACAGAAAAACAATAGAACTCCAGTTGGCTCCTCCTGTACTATTAACACCATGCTCTCATATGTCAGTGCTGTCTAGTACCCTTGCAACATCAGCATGTACCCTCTTGTGTCTGCCAAGACTATTAAATGACAAGAGAAAGATGAACTTGACAGAACACTAATAATTTCCTGTCACTACTAACTGTTTTGGTTTATCCTTGAAACACGCTTGATCCATCTCTCAATCACTACGTCAGCCTCCATATCAACTGCTCTGCAGACATTAGGCTGATGCTTTGCTTCTCTTCTGTCCCTTCTTATTCCTTCCTATCTATGTCAGGCTCATAAACCCACAGACTATTTTATTTTCCTTGAATACATTGATTCGGTATTTTCTACCAATACAGCATCCTACATAGAGTTACACGAAGTCTGTGCAGTATTTCTCTCTTTAAGCACCATTTTTTTTAAGTCATTTTTTTTTTTATACAATTACTCCCAGAAGATCATGGTACCCAAAGGATTCAATCTCCCTGAGCCTACTGCAGGAGCTAGTAAGGACATCCAAACTGCAAAGATCTGAGCTTCATGGCCTGCCACCCACATCAGATATCCTTCAGTGACTCACAACATAAGCCTTAAAAAGCCTGATGCTCTTCAGCCCTTTCCCAGCCAGCATACCCAAGACTTTTTTTTTTTTTTTTTTTTTTTTTTTTTGAGTATTGCCAAGAAATTCCTCCAATAAACTGTAGCTTCAGAGTCTCCTTCAGGTAAATCTCAACCTCTCTGGCAATCACCTTATTTTCCCTGATCTGCAGCCTTTTATCCCATCTGCTGTGAGTCAGGCACTGTGTCTCAGCTGGGGAAATAGCTGCTTGCTGTTCACCCCATAGTGCTTGTTTCTTGGTATACAATTGTAATTGCAGATATTTTAAATGTGCAGACAGCTGAGGTTTCACCACAATCACAGTTTCAATTCTTGGCATATTTACTCCTTATTTATTATCGGTGTTAATGAAAAAAGTAATGATAAAGAAATGGAGAAAAAAGCAAGGTTGCTACAATCAGACATAAAGATTGAAAAGTCATCAAACAAAAATGATATATAAATAATATTCATATCTGAACTACTCCAAGAAAGATTCCCTGGGAGAACTAGTAGGAGCATAATTATCTGAATATGTAAACAATGAGAATGTTTGAGAATACATAGAAAAAAAAAATTACAAACATTGTAGAAGAATGGTTAACTCGGTTCCATGGGTCTAAAAATGACCATCTGATTTAAAGAGATGTAAGGGTTACAGAACTTTTCATTATTACCAGTGCTTACCCTAAAAGAAAACACTGAGAAGGAGACCTTTTATTTGAAAATTAAAATTCCAATGATTTCATTACTCATACAGATCCTTTTATTTTTTTCCCTCAATTTCACTTATTTGTGGGGGTACTGTTTAACATAAAAGCTCATTTCTTCTCTCTGCAGAGCACTACAAGTGTGCCTCAAGGAATTTAGTCAGACAAAGTGAGACAGATGAGGCAAACAGATGAACAGCAAAGAAGTGTCTTAGTTTCTCTAACAGGGGGTGTGAAAACTGTGGAATACGTGGAGCAAAGTCTTGGTGGCATAGAACAAGAGGTGGAGGACTTTTACCTCAGTGTAAGTGAAAGCAGGAAAATTATGTATTCTACTTCGATCAACTGATTTGACCTAATTGATATTTCTGGTTACTATAAGTGCATATTCCCCACACTGCCCAAAGCTGCCTTAAAAAAGATTGTAATACACCACAAGGCACTCTGATCTTACTTCAGTTCTTAAACTTAATGAACTTAGCCCAAGTTCACACACTTCCCAGCTGAAGGAATTAGAATCCATACTTCCTTCTAGTGGTACCAGAGGCTCTGCTATGTTCTCCTTGTATACCATATGACTGGAACAAGTGTCCACACAGAGGGGAATGACTGTGTACAGCACAACATACACAGTATGCCTGATAGCATTTGGTAGCTTTAGGTTTACCATTCATGAATGTCATTGTAATTGTATAGAGAGTAAATAGTAGTGAAATCCCCATGGGAAAGAAAGTGGCAAAAAACTATGCTTGGATAGCTGGTTGGACCAGGTGACCTCCAGGGGTTCCTTCCAATCCACAGCAGTTCTGAGATTCTGCAAAATGGTGTCATTATATCTGAGACAGTGCATGTGACCTACTACTTTTGTACTCATAGAATCATAGAATGGCCTGGGTTGACAAGGACCACAGTGGTCGTCTAGCTTCAATCCCCTGCTGTGTGCAGGGTTGCCAACCACTAGACCAGAGCCACATCCAGCCTGGCCTTGAATGCCTCCAGGGATGGGGCATCCACAACCTCCTTGGGCAACCTGTTCCAGTGTGTCACCACTCTCTGTGTGAAAAGCTTCCTCCTAATATCTAACA
>PPHD01011720.1:0-18598 GCA_002909625.1 Bambusicola thoracicus
TTTTATGAGAGCAATTGGTATCCTGTGCTTTGAGCACCTCTGGGGTCCTGCATTAGTATGGGTTTGGAGGATTGGTTTTGGGTTATTTTTTTTCAGAGTTTTTTACTGCTTTGCTTGTTTGAAATTACCCTCTTCCCTCTGTCTTGGTTATGTGTGGACTCCTCAACTCCTTCAGCAGACACGAGGTTCTCTAATCAGGTTGGGGAAAATGAGTTGGGTTCATTAATGAAATGGGCCACTGCTGCTGATACTTTTAGAATAAATGAATGCTGGCTGTTCTTTGTGGTTCTTACATGCTTACAATTCCAAGCTGCTTTATATGTGGCACTGCACGGCCCCAAGCTGGTGGTGCTGCCCATCGGGGTCCTCTCTGGGGTTAGGCCCAGCTTGGAAGTCTGAAAGTGGCTTCTTGTAAACCTGCAGCCACCCTTAGCGCTGGAGATTGCCCTCCCTGGTTCAGGCTGTGATCTGTGAGCTGAGATGAAATGCACAGGAGTGGAACTGCTGTGCTGGAGGGTTTATTTTTTGAGTTATTTGTTGGGATGTGCCTGGGAAATGGGGAATGAAACCCAGAGCTCCCACCCAGTTCTTGCCCTGATAAGCCCAGCTCCTATGTGATTTGCAGGCTAATTAAGACATGTGTTATGGTGGGATGACTGAAGAATTTCCACACCCCAGTAACTACTTTCACTAGGCCTCTCCCCAGTGGTGGGGCAGAATGGAGCTGCAGTGCTGGGCCGCAGTGGGGAGCAGGCCGCTGCAGCTGTGGGGCATTGCTCTGCAGTCCAGAGTGCCTCAGAAGCCAGACAGGCAACTTCAGGCTGCTTCTGATTTGTGTTTTATTTCATTTTCTGGAGTGCTCACCAAAATGAGTGATTGCATTCAAATCCCTTAAGCTCCCATTCCATCATCTGAGTTGTATTTGTGAAAATTGTTATCAAATGGGAACAATTACTCCCCTTTGGTAAGTGTCTTTTCTGTTCTTTTCCTATTGATCCATGAATGTCACTTAGAATTTTAAATATATGTTAGAAATTTCACTCCTTTATTTTTCATCTGTTCCCTCTGCTAGTTAATATTTAAAGGTTCACATCTATACCTGTTGGTTACTTCATCTTTCTCTGGAGATATATGTGCCATTTAAAGGGAATACTTACAGGTTGTCTTCATTTATATATTGTAATAGCCCCTAAGGTATTGGGTTAAGATATTAGTTGGATTCCAAGCCTAAATGAGCCCACCCTGTCTCTGACCTGACATCTTATACTTGAGAGAATAACTTCTCACTGGAAATCATAGTACTGAATAAACCTGGAAATTCCCTGTATGAGCAGAAATTGCTGGACCTGAATGCCTGTGCTCAGGGGAGAAGCACTAAATCTACATGAGAAGGCATGCTGTGTGCTGTGACACAAAAGCTGGGGAAACCAAGTCAAAAATTCAAGAAAGCTGCATTAAAACAGGATGAATTAAATGTATGTGGCATCTTTGTAACCTATTGCCCAAGTGAGGAAGGGAGAGGGAGGAGGGAATGGGCAATCCCAAGGGTTTTCTGACTCGTGCAAATCTAAACCAAAGCTAATGGAAGAAGCGTGATGCTGTAAATGTGCCACTGTGGCTGGAGCCAGATTTTGTTACCTTTACTCATTCTGAATAACAAATTCTTCACAATTTCAAAAGAAATTCTTATAGAGCAAGATGCCATAAGCATGAATTAGGGTTTCATAGCTTACCCTTATGTGACATAAGGGTGTAGCTCTATTTCTAAGGATTTAAAAATCAATTCACTAAAAGAAGAATTATTTCCCATTTAATACCTCCATATATACATAAATCTCCGAAACTTCATATATTCAAAGCTATATAACAATTGTAGAACTGCTGGAGGGGAAAAGGGGAAAAAAACCTACACAGGAATTGCCATGCTGAGCCAGGCTGGAAGTGCAGCGGCTTCTCAGGTAGGTGTGAGAAACCCATCATGGACAACCGGGGAATAAATTTCTCATAGGGAAAAGTTTTCTTCCTTCCCTGATCTGTTAGCGTCTGACCTCTGGCCTGAAGCATGAGGCTTTGTATCTTTGATACAATTATTTTTATTCTAGGTAATGCAAAACTCTCAGACCTTTCCAAAAGCTTGAGAAAACAGATACACCTTGCAATGTCCTCACAGTACAAAGAGGAGAGTAAAGCATATTTCTTTCTCTTTCAGCTCTTCTTCTGCAGAAAATTCAGATCAGAGAGAATCTGAGAAAAATACTTGAGGAAAGGTCAGTCTACTGAACTTCTTTGAAACTCAGATAAAAGAATAATGATAATTCTATTGTAGAGTAGTGATAGATGCTTTAATTCAATCCTATAAAACAGTGTTTCTCCAGGGGACTTCTCAGCCTCAGACTACACAGACTTGCTCACCCACACTGAGCTGGTGATGGTGGCACCTTGAGCTGTCTGGGCCAGCCTGTCAGTACATTGAGAAGGGACGTGATTGTTTTTTTTTTTATTATTTTTATTTTATTGAAAATGCTTAAATTATAGACTGGATACTGTAAGGACTCATCGTAAAACCTTGGCTATGCAAGCCATCCTCTTGGGATGCAAATTTGGGCAGTGATGCAGTGTCAGCACAGCTGTGGGTACAGGGGGATACTTGGTACCTCTGCTGCTGGAAGGATGGGAGGCACAGTGAGAGATGTGTATTTCTCATTTGGATAGTTAAACTTTGTATTTTTAAAAATTATAAATCTCAATTAACTTGAAGACTGGAATTTCAGTTCCGATAGCACAAAATCAATGCCAGTGTTACTGGGTCAGATCTGGTGTCCTCTATTTCTGTTTATTTTTTAAATGAGCAATAAGGGTCAGTTTGGTCTGTGACAAAGTTCATTTTTCTGCAAGTAGACATTGATGGAATAAGATACAAAGGGCTTCAACCTTATCACTTTGAAAAGGTCTCTCTTATTACGGTGCAAGTATTAGGACTTCTTTCATTTTTTTTTCTTCTCCTTGAATTAGAAAACACCAAGTGCAGCTATCTTCTGGTTCTCTTGTTTGACATGGCTTTGCCAGTCTGTAAATTTCCTTTCAAATTAGTAGATAGTGTTTTCTTATCAACCCTTAGCCAGCTGCAATTACTGTCACTCTTTTCAGCTGAGTTAATAGGTTTGTGCCAACTGAACAGAATTTTTGTCATAAATTGGGATTTTACTGAGTGCCCTGAACTCTCTGATATTGTTTTAAGCATAAGAACTGTTTTAGAAGTAGAGGTGGCAGGTGCAGCTAAACTTTGATGTTTGACTTCACAAATTGCACTGGACAATTCAACAAAGGCTGAGTGTATAAAGGATTATACTTCCTTTACTTTTGTGAGGAATAATATTTTTGTAGAGTAACAGTTTAAAGTAGAGTAAACGCAAGGAAATAGCACAAGAGCTATGAAAAGCATGAAGTTTAAATGTGTAACCTATTGGGAATTAATCTGATGTCATCTGAAATGGCACTGAGTGTTACCAGTCACATATGTCCATGATGATATATACATGTACTGGACAAAATATGAAGGTCTGATAATGCAGAACTATGCAGAAATGTACAGTCTCCAGAATGACAAGGTTTCTCTTGCTTTCCAGTGCTAATATCTGTGGGGAAAGATCGAGGGAAAGGATGTTTCTTATGAATGTATGTGTATTCATACATAGAGAAGGAAGGTTTAAAATATGAACACAGCATCAGGTTCCACTAAGGATACATCCATCTCTTCCTAGTGCTTCCTGCTGATAAATAGTTTAGTTTCTGCAGGTCTTGAAGCTTTCCAGATCATGGGAAGGCATAACATGCATGGGCTGCTCAGCAACTGGGTAACTATTTCTGAATGGTGACAAAATGGCTGAGGCAACTCTTGCCCAGAGTATTTTCTGCAGAAGGCAGAGGTTTGAAAAGAGTTGCTTTCTTTAAGAAGGACTCCTTAATTTGGGGGCAATGGGATAGAAGTGGCAGCTTCTTTGAGTCTTGGATTTTCTTCTGCGTTCGCTTGCAGTTGGAACTGGGGTGGAATTGGGCAGAAAGCATTTTCAGATCAAAAGATATTTATGTATAATATGGGGGAGTACATACAACATAGTGGGTGCATTTTTAGGTTGTTTCCACTTCAGTGGATGCTGTGTGTGAAGGCACGGTGTGCCCTCTCCTGCCCTGGTAGTTTTTCACAGAGTAATCCAAGCTCTTAATTCAAAATGAGCCAGAGGAGCAGTGAGACCTCTGTCACCTGGTGCAGCAGCCTGTGACAGGGAATGTGGCTTGGGAATAGCAGTCAGGCCATTGTCCCATTGTGTCTCGCCTCTGGCGGTGGCTGGAAGCAGTAACCTAGGGTTGTATTATAAGAACCATGCAAACATCGAGATGCAATTCTTCTGGATATCCTCTCCTGGCTTCCAATAATCCACTCTTTAAGGGCTTACTGACCTGGAAGTGGCAGCTACATTGCTGTGTCTAATAGCCCTCTGTGGACCTCCTGCTGCAGAGCTTTCCTCACCATGCCCTTGCACAAAGGGATGCAGTGAATTAAACAAGCAGTCCTAAATCAGAAATTTCCTCACTTGCAGTGCTGAGTTATGCCACCACAGAAGCATTCTTCTAATATGATTAAAAATGTTTTACGTTACATTCTCATGCAGATAGTCATGCCTGAAAATGCTACTCGCAGCCTCTCTGAAGTTTAAGTCAGCCTAGTGTTAATGGTGTGGATCAATAAATCAAAATTCTCTGCAGAATACCTTCAGGGTCTAGAGCTGACCCTGAAAAGCACTCATTTCCACTGCATGAACTGCTAGTTGGACTCTCAGTTCTTCTGTTGTGTGGCAGTGTTGGATATGGTGGCAAGGAAGGGAAATGGTTAATGTTTGAAAGGCCAGTGGTGATGTACTTTTTAACAATAAATTCATATTCTTTCTCTCTTTTACCTCTTACGTGTCATATGTAGATACAAAACATCTGTTTCTTTTGAAAAGAAAAAAGAATACGTAGTGTGAGGGAGAAGCATAAAAATGTGAAGGGACTCCCTTGGCAGTAATAAGGTATGTTTTGACATTGCTATGTTCTCCACAGATGTTTTTAGGCATAGGTGCATATAGAATCACATATAGGTTTTGTTGCCATAGTCACAGATATAAAAGAAAATACTGCTTTTCTCCCACACAAAGCTCAGGTTTTGTTCTCCAGTTTGCACTGAAGAGTGATAGGTTGATTCTGGCTGTGCTGGACTTTGAGGCAAAGCACATTTCAGTCTGAATCTGGAACTGATTCCTTACTTAGATATATATACATTACAGATATCTGTCTACATCTTAAGGCAAGGCCTCATTATCTGTTAGAAGAACACTAATCACTCTACTAATTCAACAGAAGAGAGACAAAGTTGGCAGGGCTGCAGACACCCCTGCTGTTACTGGTGTATTTCCAACTAGGTGTTTTACTACTGGGGCTCTTCATCTTCAGAGCATTGAGGGCGAAATTTACCAGAAAGAGAGACAGTCCAAAGTCCTAAAAATATATTGTTCAGGGATTTTAAGTCACATCCTTGCTTCCAACAGAGAAATTAATTTGGTTGTCACTGACAGAGATTTTGCTCCCTGTGGATGTATCTACAGAACTGTTTCTTCAGGGGACAATTAAACTGGACAGTGCTGAGAAATAAGTATGGACATAGTATAATAAGGAAAAATAACAGATTGTGCCTAAAATGTTCCTTTTATTACTTTTCTTCATATCTCCTTCCTGGCTTCTCTTATTTGTGTGTTGGTTGGTTTTTGTTGTTTTTCTTTTGCATCAGCAGGATGCAGCGTCTTCATGAATATATTTCCCCAAGTTACCTCACCTGAAATAATCCACATTTGATCATACAAACATATTTTCTTAGGAACCAAAATCCAACTGTGAAGAACCTTAGATCCACAGTATGAGAGACAGAAACAGCAAACAAAACAAAATCACTAAAAAAATTACCTACTCCCATCCCAAACCCAGTACTAGAATAAATGTTTCCGTTGATATCCTACTTGTACTCTTTTTCTATCCTTCTTCTCTTCCTCTACTGGTGACTTCTAAATGCAAGGCAAGCAATATTACTTCAATTAATTTTGGATCAGGATCCTACAGTTCCTATACAACCCTCAATAATGTCTCGACAATTTCACGGGGTCATTCTAGCTTTCTAGCCAGGAGATCCCATTAAGGCCTTCTAAGTGAGTAGTGAAGGCATTCTGTAGCAAGGCAGTGAGATCTGAGCCAACCATGTCTGCACAACTGCATCTTGAAACTGCTCTGAGACCCATGAGGAGTTATGTGGACCTTCTACCAATGTTGAAGCTGTGTATACAAGAGTGATTGTACTTAAGTGCTTAAATAGGATCTTATTATCCTGAGTTGGAAGGGACCCATAAGGGTTGTTGCATCCAACTCCTGGCTCCACACAGGAATGTGACCATTGCCCTGGGGATCCTGTTCTACTTCCGTGTATATGCATACTTTATTTAGAGGATATCTAAAACACATGTTTATTAAGAATAGCACACAGAGCAAAGGGTCTTTGAAAACCTGACAAACTTTGAAATCTCCATTCTATTCTCTCTTTAAATCCTGCTTTTATGACAGTTTAGCTTTTAGGAAACACTGTTGGGAAGAAATAGAAAGAAAAGTCTAATTAACTGGAAGGTTGAGAGCGATATTTGCATCCCTGTATGTTCCTCTGTGCTTTCATTATCATTACCATTTTCATTATCATTTCATTTATCATTAACAACTTGGTCATTTGGTTGCTCTTCAGAGCTTGGTGCCAGTGGTTGCTCTGCACTGGGTTTTTGTCCCAAACATGGTGCAGTGGCTGTAGAGACTGTTAATTTATTATTTTTATGTTGTTTGAATTTATTTGCATTTGTGCGGTTATTTTTTTGTTGTTAGTGCTTGTTTTTTCTCCCCCCTGCCCCCCTTTTTTGTGTGATAATTTTTTTCACTCTTATTTTTTTGTTAATTGCCAAAATTCAGTGTTGCTGGCTACGTAAAGTAAAACTGATTGAGGCTGGTGTTGTATATTTGGCTTGCTATTACATATGCCTTCTAAAGGGAATATTCAACATGCAGATGGGCTTAGAGAGAGGTTACCTAAGTTCAAGTGAGAATTTAAATGTAGATTCATAGATTTTTAAGGCCAGATGGCAGCACTATGATCATCTTGTCTGATCTCCTGCATAACACAGGCCACAGAATTGCACCCATTAATTCCCACTTCAAGCACAGTGCAGCAGAAATGTGCTTCCTGCAGATGTTTTACTTTGCCTCTATCAGGCCAAAATTTGAACTGACCTTACATCAGCCTTGAAATTAGTACTGTTAATAACCCAGCTCACCGTAACACTAAATGAGAACATCTTCAAGGTCTTCACAGGAAGCCTTCTATCGTGCTTGTAATATTTATCTGTTTATAAGATAGATGGAACAGTGCAATTGTTGTGGAGTTGGGTTTTTTTTTTTTTTTTTTTTTGGTGATATTTAGTGAAAAATACTCTAAAGAGGGAAGCTGACAAGCTTGCTCCATGATATATCAGCATGTCAGAAAAGCATATGGTGAAAGGAGGAAAAAGACAGGAGAGAAGCCCGAACTAGAGCTTTTAGAAACATCTGAAAATTGAGTCGGTGACTAAGTGAAGGTTTGTTGCTACCAGAAGAAGAGCAAATTTATACTATTTTTCCCTCTTGCAGAAAGCCATCGTCTTTTGCTTGTTGTCCAGTTTAGGAGCTTTTAATGGAAATTGTTTATTTTTCCATCTCAGTTTCTCACTTCCCTGAGGAAACAGTGAATCTGTAAAGCTTTTCCATGCACTGGAAGCAAATTCACTTTTTGATAAGCCCTAGCTAAACCCTAATGTTGCTGTGTCAGTCATCCAGTACAAATGTTTGATGAAGTACTGTGAACTCAGTTCCCTGGTCTTTATTCACATGAAACAGGGTTTTTCTTTTCAATATTCTTATTTGGTCTGACAGAAGCTAGGCATGTGAATAAGGGATCATGCAACATGAGTAGTGGTTGCAGAATTAGATGTTAGGCATGTAGCTATTTATAAGTAGAAATTATAATAAGGAAAATATCTTTAATGATATTATTATCTGAAGTGAGTTTTATTGGATCTGTCACAGACCTGGTTGCTACAACCTTTGAAGCTTGACCTTGAGGTGCTACAGCACGGTGATTGTGGATTGCCTTCATTTTTATATGGCTTTCAAAGATGTACTGGTAAAAAATGAACATAGAAAAATAAAAATAAATAAATCTCACACAAGAAAGCCAATCCTCAAACTTGAGATATTACAGAGTATTCTGGACAGGAATAATCTGTTGGTAAAGATCTTCAGAGACAAACAACTGAGCCCAGAAATGCCTCAGCACTCTTCACTTGTTTCCAGGTCAAAAGAAAATAAATTTAATTCGCAATATATTGAATAATCTGCACAGTCTATAAACAGTCTGAGCGGAAAGCACATGCCATACAAAGTAGGAAAACAATCTTTTGGTGTTAGTCTGCAGTATTTACAATTCCTGACAGAATGCCTTTTAGAAATGAGGGTTTCAACGTGGCTTAGCACACGCACACTGTAATTTGTCTGTCATTTCTCTGAAAGTTCATTGGCATTGTCAAGTCGTGTTTGACTCAGTAGGGAAATATGGATTTCATCCTTGGTGATTTCATGAAGCGTTTTGGTAGCCTTAAGGTTTCCTGCTAAAACTGTAACATTCAATCTCCTCCTCAACTCGTCTTGAATTACTGTTCTTCTTCATTATGCCAATGATCCAAAATGAATCATGAATGATTCTTTCAGAAGTGATTGTTGTTTAAAAGGATTAAACATCTGGTCATGTTGGAATAGCTGTGTACCTGGCACCTCTGTGCCACGTGTTGCTATCCTTGATGTTGCAGTTGAATTGCAGATGCTGGCAGAAACCAACTGTTGTGTTGGATGGTGGAGGATGACACGATGGCACGTGCCATATACACAGAACGTAACTTGTGGTATTGGTACATGCCAAGCAGTGTGACAACAGTATCTTGGCATTCATTTTTTCTGCCTTTTCATTTTCATGGAAGAGTACAAAATCCTCTTTGCAACACTGCACTTTTTGGGCTTGGTCCATAGACAGGAAATCTTAAACACGCATTTAGGAGACAAGGCCAATGGCAGATCTACCTTAGTGTTGATATTATACCAGGCTTCAGATCAAGTCCAATAATCCTTGTGTGTCTGGAGAATTCCTACTCAGCTATTTAGTTAAACATTTTTGCAGACTTCATTAGCAAAAATAAAAGCTGACAGATAAAAATGAATTTCATTACCTTAGGAGTAGTGCTCCAAGCTGGAAAAATTCTTGGCGCTGATTCCCCCAACTTCCAATCTGAGATGAGCGAAGAACAGTCTGTGTTGTTGTGGTTGAGTACATAATACATTGCCATGTCAAAACACTCACAGTTATCTCAAAGCCTTCTTAATGCTCTATTTTTCAGTTTTCTACTGTTTTTTGTTCTTTTAAAATTTGATTTTACTTGCAAACACAGATGCATTTTTGTTGTGAAGAGGGAGGATATATATCATCTTACTTGATAAATCCAAAGGCACCTTTATAAACAAAAATTATTACTATGAAGGTAAGCTGCATTTTTTTTATGTGTGGGAGGGAGTATAGTTGCAGCAAAGTATTGCTTCTTAGAGCCCTATCTTGACACTGCAGTCAGTGTGTTTGACACACGACCACACTGCAGACTTTCGTTCCAAGTTGTGTTCTTGCAAAAAGAGTGATGTTGGTTACAACTTGAAGTAATCTTTTAATCATCAGAAACCAACAGGGTACCATGCTGATATTCAACTGAAACTTAGTTATTGAGTTGGCAGAGAAGGGTAAGCATAGAGATACGTTTTTTTTTTCCCCATGATTGTGCAAAATCAACTGTTTGCTGAACTCCATTAGTAGACTATCATCACGTGTTTTTTGTGTTACTACTTAGGCTAGACAGAGCTGGCTGTGGGATATGAGAGATGACAGAGTGTATTATTGTTAGCTTTGCATCTCAAGCGCTGGTTTCATCTGGAACACAGAGAGCTCTTTAATAATGATTCCTCGTACTTCGAAATGTACCCACTTCTGCTTTGATGCAGATTTGAGAGGATCCCACACTGACATGCTGTCAAAGCATCACTGAAGTGGAAGAATGGTATGTGTTAACGTGACAGATCTGAGGAGAAGCAGGACTCCACAGGAAACTTGTAGGGGAGAACCAGATGCCATAGGTAGAATGCTGTAATTTGAAGTTTCCACCTTTATTTCTGCAGTCTATCAGCAAAACATGCAAAGCCTATTCTGGGAATCGATTTGTTTAGAGAAATGTTGTTGTTAAAACTGTTAAAAATTCAATAATCTGGATATAAAACTGTGGAAACAGCAATAGATCAAAAAGTCTTATTTAATGCGATATGTCAACAAGGTGCAGTTTAGTCTGCTGATCAGTAGTAAATCATTGTGCAAGACTTGCTAACAGATAGAGAGGAGCCTTCACATCTTCATTTTGTCTTTCTACTTTTACTATCCACTCTTTCGGAATTCAGGAGTGGGGAAGCACTGTCCATGCCAGTAACTCAGCTTAATCCCAAGGCTGTCTTGCTAATACCGCATGATTCCCACCCAGCTTATTTATGTAAGCACTGATGATATCACCTCTCAGTCTTCTCTAGGCTGAACGGTCCCAGTTCTCACAGCATTTCCTCATAAGTGAGATGCTTCAGGATCCTAATCTAGTTTAAAAGGACAACTCAAGAGTTCAGACTTGAAGCAGAAAGAGTATATTTGATAATAAGCTCAACAGTTTTAAAAAGCTGTGCTTTTTGATAAAATCCATTTCCACCCCCTTTATTATTGCTACCCTACTATTCTGCTTGTTGCAAAAATACCTGAAGGTTTGTAGTACATTATTGACTTAGGAAGTTTCTCCTTTACATTACATTGTATTCAACTCCCAAGGTAAGTTCATGGATATACTGTATAAATCCGATCGAATTTATTTCAAGAAGGGATATTGGTTGGAAGAAAGGATATGATGTTCTCTCTCTCTTTATAAGAATTACTAAATGCATTAAAAATTCAGTTTTTAAGATTTAGGCTGATGAATGTCTCTTAGAAGGAATTACTGCAGAAATCTGCACACCATAAAAAGTGACAAAACTTAATAAGCTGGGATGTCCTACGTTCCTAATATTTTAAATTATGTTTTGGGGGGCTTTTTGCTAAGAGATACTTGATTATAGTGATAGTAACAATAATCCCACTGTCATGGCTTTGATATTCCCAACAGCCAAGGTAAGTCTCCTCCATCTATTTCTACTCATCTCCAAGGACCCTGTAGTCAATCTGCCTGCCAAGATATAATTAATTTATACTTTATACCTTAAGGAGAAACAGTTGAATGTTCATCAGCTTGTGTGTTCTAACACTTCAGTGCCTTACTAGCTGGGATCTCATTAGTCTTTATTTGAATATCCATAATAAACAAAGTTGTATCCTTTGCCCTTCATTTCCTCTTGAATGCAATAAATCAAATTCCAGCACTAATCATATTACATCCACTTATTTTTATGGCAATTCATACCAATAAGGGACCTGACCTTGCTGCTCCCACTGCTGTTAGTTTGGATGGGAGATGGTCACCACATAAAATAGCAGAAATACCAAACATAACGTCAGAGTAGAAAGAATCATCTGTGATTTCAAATGAAAATCTCAAATAGTAGTTAAAAATAGTGTATTTTGAAGTATTTGGTGATATATTATTATTTCTGCTGCAAAATTTGTAGTGCAGCTCCTAGAAACACTTGTCTTGGCAGCCTGAACATTAGCACCTCATCTGAGAGTTCAGTCTTAGTGGTCAGTGGCAGAGGAAAGTGCTCATAGCCAGGAGTTTCTATTCTAATTTCTAAGAATGAGCGTCCATTACGTATTTGGCAATTTAATGGCCGGTGGAAAAAATAAAAGCTTTTCATTTTAACTTAATTTTCCAAAACAGTGAATATTGGTACAGTTTTCATCTCAAGGCTTTTATTCATTTTATTTCCTCCTAATCTAGCATTTTAGTTTCTCTTCCAACTCCAAACTGAGCTGTCATAAAGCTAACCTGTAGTATCCAGGAAGTGTGAAAAGAGAAGGAAAAAAATTCTCATTTTCTACGTTCTTTTATCTCCGTAATATCATGAAAATTCAGTCTGCTCCAGGACTTCAACAGGGAGAAAATACAACTATAAAGCAGCATATGAGAAAACATAAATTAAATGTATTATTCTATTGGATTAGCATGTACATAAAGTAGTAATGATTCTTAAATTACGTGTATAATCCTTCATATTTCATCAGAGATGTTCAGTAGCTGAGTGCTATTAAACAGTGACAAGGTCACGAAGGGGTTACAGAAATCCCTAATCCAAAGTTTGGGTGTAACAAGTATGATCTTTGAACTCACACGTATGTTAAGTGATTACCTTCTTTGTAAGTGGTTGTTTGTTTTAATTAATAATATTTGGAGTGTTTTACTGAATACTGTATTGCATATATTTTTAGAACTTAATATCACAGTAAGAATACATACATATATTAAATCCCCAAGTCATGGTTCTTTTTTTTTCCTCTTAACATGCATTTAGTAAAAGAAACATTTCCAAAATTCCCATCTGTTCTTCATGTAAATTTAGCTAATTATACACTGATTGACAAGGCTATAAAAGGACACTTTTGTGAGATGATACGTTTAGAGCGCTGCTCCACTAAAAATTGCCATGCGTAGGCATTCTGCAGTTTTTCCCATGGAAACTACATGTAGGAGTCACGGAGATACAAATACACACATACAACAACATGTCCTCTTCCTGTTGTCTAGATAATATCTTAAAGGTTTGGGGTCTATTTGCAAGAATTCAGCCATACTAGAGCAAACCTGCACCTTGGGAGGGATCAGTAATCCAACAATCATGACATAGCTTCAACGGGACTAGAAATCAGTCTTATCCACCTGAATTAGCAGATTATAAATCTTCAGAACTCTGTTGCTCGATTGAAAGCTGGAGGCAGCCCAGAGTGCTTTAGATGGGTACACAGGCATGTATGAGATGGACAAAGCAGATAAGCTGAATTTCTGCACTCGCTGAAATCCTGTAGCCCAGCTGGGAAGGTTAAAAGAGCAGGAAGGGCTCTGTCTTCAGAGACAATGTGGAAAGCCTGGAGCTTTCAACTAAAAAAAAAAATGATGTGCCGGGTGCTTTGTTCTTTTGAAATTACATATGTAGTGGTGGTGGTAAGATGGAGGGAAGCTGAAAAATACTGTAGTGCCTAGAGTTGTTGTTTATTCCTATGTATATTCTGGCTGATAGTGATTTTATCTTATCCAGTGGAACTACAGATTGGGCAGTAAAGCACCTTGCATGTACTACAGCACAGTACTTTGGCTGTAACAGTAAATTCTAGGTATAAGAAAACATCCTGGATTAGGATGTCCAAAAATAGTTGTGATGCGAGCCAAGACACTTAATGGATAACAGGCCACATAACTTTAAAAATAATGCATTTACTACGTTTCTTTGTCGCTTCTACTTGTCCTTTGTCTTTTCTTTAGGGTTTGGTATTCATGCAGATCATTTTCACTCCAGGCAAAGAACAGGAGATCCTGAGTTAATATGTAACTGCCCTGTGGGTGAAACCTAAAACAGCCTCTTCTAGAACAACAGGGATGTTTATGAGAGAATCTGGGAGACATTGTCAGAAAACTTTGAGAGAAATGGAAGGAAATCAAATACAGGAAAGGTCAAAGGGGAATCAGACAATTTCTTACGTGTATTCTTAACAAGGGTAATTAAGCATTGGAGCAGATTACTAATGAATGCAGTTCATGCACCATCAATGAGACTCTTTGAAACAAGACCGAATCTCTTCCTGAAATGTATGATCTAATTTCAGCATGAATTATTGTGATAGATGAAGGAATCAGGAAATAGAATCCAGCTGTATGGCACAGAGGAAATGCCTGTCGTTCTTCTGATGGCCCTGAAGCTTCTGATTCTGGGAAAATCCATTAAGAGAAAATACAATTGTTCTACTAATGTGAAAGGATAGGATGAACACATTGCTTATAAAGGCTTTAATCATATCCATGATAAGAGGATACCTTAAAATATTCACTTTTGCCTGTTCACTTTGAGTTACTGGGAGGGGAGTAAGAACTAATTCTGGGAGGTAGCACCTTCAGGAGCAACAGGGGCATTAGCAAGTTAGCATCTAGCAAGAAGTGCTGAGATCTTGCTGTGAAGGGGACCCAAGTAAGAGGTTTAGTGTACCCAGCATGGTTCAGTATTCCCAGAACTACATTCCTGAGCCACTGCCCTTGTTAAAGTTTGAAGGTATACCTGGTCTACATGTCTCACAACGCCTGCACTCCCATAAGTCTTCTTTGATAATGTAGTCTAGCCCACAGAGTAATACTGGTTTGGGATGGGTTTCTTTTCTGAGGATTATATGAAAAAGTATTCAGATGAGTTTTAATATTTTCTGTTTTGGACACTTCATTAAAATGATAATTGTTAATCACATCAGCAAGAAGG
Source organism: Bambusicola thoracicus (assembly GCA_002909625.1). Taxonomy (NCBI): domain Eukaryota; kingdom Metazoa; phylum Chordata; class Aves; order Galliformes; family Phasianidae; genus Bambusicola; species Bambusicola thoracicus. The sequence continues at coordinate 14,671 of PPHD01011720.1, forward strand.
GTCACTGGACATAGCTCTCAGCCACTTACAGAGAGTTTGGGGTTTATCCAATTATTATTTTTAAATAATTGTATTTAACAGGGTGGAAGAAGGAAGGGAAAATTAAGCAAAAAGACTGACTTGCTTCTCAGACGTTTAGCCACAGAACAATGCTGCTCCTATACAAACTTGTAATCGCCTTTCCTTTGGTGTAATTCAAGAGCATACTTTAGCCCTTACAGTAGTGGCCCTAATGGGAAAATCTGAAGCTTGAAATGATATAGAACTGTACAATCATTGAGATTGGAAAAGACGTCTAGGACCAAGTAGTCCAATTGTTCATCTATCACCAATGCTGCCCACTGAACCATTTTTTCTTAGTACCACATCTAAACAATTCTTTTTACACCTCCTGGGTATCCTGTTCCAGTGCTTGGTTACTCTTCTGGAGAAGTTTTTCCTAATATCCAACTTGAACCTCCCCTGGTGCAACTTGCTGCTGTTTTCATAAATGAGGTACCTTTTTATGAATCAAATAGCTCATTCCTCAGCAGGAGCCAACTGAAAACTCTGCTCCAGATGGGGAATGTCAAGCTCCTCATTTTGTAATTAATCTAAAACAAACTTCTAGCTAATTTAATGAGTTGTAGTTCAGAGAACAATGTCAATAAAACCAAAACACTGGCTAGGATCTGTAGGGAACCTTAAAGCAGAGAAAACTAATAGTATTAGCACCTCGATAGCACTTCTACAGTGAAGATCAACAGTAGCAAATGCTGAAAGTCAATTCAAAGCTTCTGTTACCTTCTCCGATCTTATGATTGATGTGACAGTACATTGTGCTTTCTGCCTACAAATACGGGTAACGTTCTCTTTGCAATTCCATCTGAAATCACTTCTCAGAGACTGCATGTGGTGATGTAGAGAAGAGCTGAAAGTACTGTAATGCACTGAGAAGAGGGGAAAAAATATGAAATATCTGCAAGTACTTAATTGACTTTCTAAATAGTATATTTAAACTAGAGATTGGTATCAATGCAAATGATTACATAAGCAACTTCTCAATTATGCTGTTGTCCACCTATTGTACATAAACTTTCTTCTTTTAGGTTGTATGTTTTAGCTGCTGTATTTCAGGTAGCAAATAAAATAAACTTCAACTAAGAAGGAGGTTTGAAGCACCTCTTCATTGAGCAAACTCCTGCTTCAGTGCTGTTAAGGCAGACAAAACCTGTGCACCAAGGAATGATTGGCACAAACAATAGCTATCTCTTTAGCAACTGTCACTTCAATTTGTTGGTAGCAATTCATGCTGGTTTGGTGATAGTGATTTACAATAACTTCCCCGTTCACAATTGAATACCTCTGTAAAATGATTCTGCAACAAATAAAGTATAATGGTTGTTTTTTTTACGGGAAGCTTGTTAGAATGTTGAACCATCCTACCATCAAAGAAGCATCCAAAGTATAGGGCACAGTCTAACCACACATTAGAGATGAAGCATAAAATATGTAACAAAAGTGACAGAGTGCTAGGCACTGGAGGCTGAGAAATGAGAGGCAGAGATGAAAGGGTTCCAAATTTTTTCTCTCTAATATTTTATTTTACTCATTTAAAGAATTACAAGGGGTTCAGTTCTGCTTTTTGTTGAGTTGCTTGGCAAGTTTTCCCTCTGGATGGACAGAATTGTTCCTGGAAAATTTTACTGCAGGAAGGGGCTTGGAGAGCTGTGAGCCCAAAGCCCCATACTACACAGGATTGACACAAAATTAGACCAAGTTGCTCAGCACCTTGTGAAGGGAGGGGATGGGGATGACAATGATGGGTTTTTGTGTACAGTGTCTCTTGTTCTTCTGTGGGCCAGAGCTGGATACAGTAGTGTAGATGGGGGTCTCATTGCTGCAGAGAGCAATAATTTCATTCCTTGGTGTGCCTCCTGCATGATTGCTGATGTACACCAGAAGAGAAACAATTCTTACAAACCCAGTAATGTCTCTGGGTAGAGGACTGTACTGCCAGTGCACGTTTCTGCAGCAAACAGAACCATAGGAGCATTGTTCTTTTCCATGAAACTGCAATTCCTAGTTCCGTGGCATTGTTTCAGTGCTTTTTATGTTTGGTTCCAGGATCTCAGGGGATTATTATGGTTTTGTAAGTCTTGTGATTTTTTACTATGAAAGCATGTAATTTATAATTGCCCTTCAACCTGGACATTTAGCATCTCACTCTGAATCCTGGGTCCCTATTGACTTCCATTTAGGTTTGGCCTGCTTATGAGCAGGGTGCAAAATAGTTTTTTTTTTCCTTCTTCCTTTTAATTTACTTCAGAACCCTTAGTAAACACTGTTTGGTCACCAGGAGGCTAAATTTATTTAAATCAATATCTAATTAGGTTTCTTAATGTATTACCTTTCACTTCGGAAATTTGAGAAATCTAAGCAATTAAGTTTGTGGGCTGATATCCTGCTGTTTTCTTTTTGTTTCTGCTTGACTAAATTTTGCATGTAATTGGTCATTTCTAGACCCCAGCATCACATTGATTTCTTTAGACAATTGCTCTACTTTTGTATTTTTAAGGAATAAAATAATTATGTTTTGGAGTAGAGAAATCTTTCACGTTAACTTCCCTTTTTCCAAAAAGTGAATCATAACATTAGAGGGTACAAGACATAATATAATTAAGTGACAAGGCAGTGCACAGATGTGATTTCCTCTTACTTGTACTTTGAAATTAATTTAATTAAGATCAAAAACTTCTTCCACGAAAAGAATATAGAAATTCTTATTCATGGGCAAAACAGAACATTTTAAGAATTTCTTGCTGTGTTGGGGCCAGGTAAACCCACTGTATGTTACTCCGTAGTACCACATTCAATATAAAATGCAACCTCTCATTTTGGTATTAAAACCATTTAATGAGTTAAGAATGTTCTATTATTTTTTTTTTTACAAGAAGGATCTAGGTAGTAAACTGGAGCCATGAGTGCCACCCCCCTGGTATTTGATAAATGCTTTTGTTAGTGTACAGCACCAATATTGACCTCTCCACCTCAAAGTGATTGCAACTAAGGGAAATTATAAATATTAATTGTGTGAAATAACAGAAGTAGGATATTACGTGTAGATTAATTTGCTCTGTGTGTTCCTTTGTATCTCCCTCTCAATTACAGCAATACTCTCATTTATCCATATGAAAAAAAAATGATTCTCAGTGCAGTAATGTATATGAATTATAACTTGTACATGAAAGATGAAAGTGTTATTTTTTTTTGAAATATGTGTACAAATGAATAGCCATTTTGGGAATAACAGAAAAGCTGATATATACTTGCTAGTCCGCTTTCTTTATATAAATGATTTATTTACATACGTGTGTAGGCATGCAAATCCTTGGCTTTGAAATACTCAGTAAGCAATGGAGCTTACAGTAAATAAAAGAAGCTTTACAGCTGCCAAAGAATCGTGCAGAAACAGGTACTTTCAGAAGGCCTGTGGATTAGAACTTGGGAATTGTTTTAAGAGCTTTCATCTTTTGCTATTAAAAATTGAATAGAAGAAATGGGCACTAATTTAAATAGTTATCGAACAAAATGATTTACCCAAACATTTTACCATAAAACTCATCGTCGTTTTTGCAAACGAACTTAACCTCTGTGTACTAGGTACAGTAAAATCTTGGTAGTTTGTGGAAAGAAGCAAACAATAAAAATAGTGGTTATCAGCTATTTAGATGCTACAAAAACAGCCTAAGAAATCAAAACGTTTAGCAGAAATATCTTCAAAGTCATCCAGTGAGTGAAATGAACCCTTGGGTAGACCTGCCATCAGTCTAACACTATCTCAGACCTAATTTACAGAATTAAGTGTCTTAAGCTACGCATAGATCTTGTACTGTTTCCTTCCACTGGCCAGGTTGAGATTCTGATGTCAGGGAATTCAAAGCCTCCT
>PPHD01011721.1:7101-18597 GCA_002909625.1 Bambusicola thoracicus
GGAAAAAAAAAAAAAAAAGATAGTGCCAATATATTCTATGAAGTAAATTAAGTAAATTTTATGAATATTCAGTATTCAGTATTATCCTGTCATCACTTGCATATTTCATGGCACTTCTGATGCTGTTTAGAACTGTAGCTGTTCATCAATTATGAAGACAAACCTCAGTATTAATCTGCAATTTAGGGATATATTTTTCTTCTCAGTGATACCAGTCAAAATTAGGAAGTAAAACCAATTTGAGACATAACAAAAAAAAAAAAAAAAAAAAAAAAAAAAAAGAGAGAGAGAGAGAGAGAGAGAGAGAAAAGAGGAGTTAATCTGTCTTTTTAGGAGTCTGAATCATATTTGAAATTGTTCCCTACCAGAGAAACGTGCTGCTGTATGTTTGTCATTTTTTTTCTCTCCTCACAAAGAATCAACCAGCAGGAAGAAGGCAGAGAAAATTTCTGCATCTCAGTTGTTGGCCTTCTGCTCAAATAGCTTGCTTTATCAGCGTGCGCTGAGACTTCATTGGAAATCCCCAGTTTATTTCTTGCATCAGCTGATGAAGGAACTTAGCAGAAGCATGGGCGGCCAGACTTTTTCTGGCAAAGGATCAACCACTGGAGATTAGAGCAGCTACACTGATCACAGAAGTACAGGAGTTCCAACCGAATATAGCTGGAAATCTGTCTTGTATTTGTTTAACTATGTGGGAGTCAATACATCAGAAAAATAATCCCCTTTAAAATACATGTACACACCTTGGAGAGGTATACAATAAAAATACGTTTATTTAATGTGGTGATTATATTCATTAGGCATTAAATGTAGACTCTGTTTTATTATCAGTCTTACACAAGTTAAATAAGCTTATTGAGTAAACTCTGTGATTAAGCTTCTTGTATAGGCATTTAAAGGTATCAGTAGGCATGCGCACAGTTCAAAAATAGTTGTGATTTATAAAATATATTGCTTAAAAAGAAATGTTACTTTTGTCATTTTTAACAAGTCAGAATAGTATACAAATAGTATATATAATAATGGGTCTTTGGTTATGTAATTGAATAGGAATATAGTTAGACCCTAGGATACTTTTTTGGGCATGGATCTCCACTGTAAACATCCATATATACATGACAAAGCATAATAATACTGTTCCTTTATACTGGACATGTGTACTGGTAACACTGTAGTACTGAAAATCATAAAAACAATTAACAGAAAACTTACCTTTTGAATTCAGAAGTTTATCAAGAAGCTTGATAGCGCTTATTCATTTTGTATGCTTTTCCTACAGTGGAACTGCAGGGAAGTGGAATTATAGTTTACAAAAAAAAAAAAAAGTTCAGATATGATGTAATAATACTCCGAATGCAAAACGAAGGGCAATAATTTCAATATCTCTCTGGATATGTAACGTTGCATTTATCACTATTAATGTTAATAAGAAAATGTCTATGTACCAAACTATTTTAAGTTGGTCGGCACAAACCCATTTTCATTTGCATCTACTGAGATGTATCCTGGCAACCATATATTTTTGGATTCGTAACAATTTATTCTATTCATTTTATGCAAATGAGATAACCAATACTGCAGGAATCATGAGAATTCAAAATGGATAACTTGGATAACATTGTTCAGAGCTATAGATAGATGACTAAGGATGATATGTGACTCATATATTTTTTTTAACAATCTATTAAACATTTCCTTCAATACATCCACCCAGCTAAAAGGTTTATCTTGCACGATTCACATACTTTTATTCCAAAATGGAAAGCATTAGCAACCCAAGCTTTGTCCTGTGAAGTAACAATTATCCCACACCATGGTTTTGCTTCCAATTTGTTTTTTATAAGTTGAAAATGCTGTACGTTTTCCAAACTCACACAGAGCTTAATCAGCTGGAGGAGGAGGAAGAGCAAAGACTCCAGCCACTGACCGCATCTGTACATGCTGACTTGCTAACTTGATAAGTAAAACAGTCTCTATATCAAACACGAAGCTGAAATGTTATATATGGAGTTACCATCTTATTGCATGCAAATATATTGGAAGGACAATTATAAGAAAAGTGTCTTATGGTTTTGTTGTTTATGTGTGAATGATTTGTATGCATTTGCTATAGGAGGAGTTATAGCAACTTGCACATATTCAGTATATTTTGGTATCATCAAAACCTTTAGTGTTTCACTTGAGAAGATCTAAGGTCAGCTGGGCCAAAGCTTTGCTTATGTATGGTGTATAACACTGCCCCAAGTACCGAACATTATCAAAGGAATTAATTCCTTCTCCCTACCTTTGTTTAAGAGATATTAGCCTGAATCAAACACACTTAATCCGAACACTCCAAAAGCCAGGCCTATATAGTTCTTATGAAGAAATGGCAATTCTATAGCAGCACAGCTGGTAGACCCAAGCTGGATCCTACCAGTTGTGCCTCAGTGCACATGATAAATTTTGCTGTTCCACTTGAGACAATGATGTTCCACTACTGACCAGTAAGATTCAGTTACATCCAGAATAAATTCAAACTGGACGGCTAAAATAGCCCCCAATCAGTTTTTCTGTCTTTGCTTCAGTGTCAGCGATCTAGTAAGAGCAATGGAGCTATTTCTGAAGCAACTCCTGAGCCACTGAAGTTTTCAGCTGGCCTAGGATAACTTTTTCAGTTTACTATAATACATCATACTGACAAAATACAATATTAAGAACATGCTTCCTGAGCTAATCAGTAAAGCTCTCCTTGTGTAGAAAAGGCTCTTTCAAAAGAAAGGAGGATGTAGCTGATGAAAACTAATTTCAGCAATATGTTTTTGCCGTATTGCTACATGGCAAACTTAAGTTTGACTGAAATCTTTAAGAGAGTTAAAAGATCAGGACTGCAGTTTGATGATGTATGAAGTGATGAGCTGTTGTTACAGGAAATTGCACAAGTATGTCAAAGTAACAGTTGGCTTGCTAAATTAGATTCTTAGCTTTTATAATAGGAAAAGCCAGGATTTTAATTGCACATACAATTTTAGTATGGGTCCAAATACATAAGTGCCTGAAGGGAAGATGCGATGAATACAGAGTCATGCTATTTTCAGTGGTGCCCAGTGCCAGGGTAAGAAGCGTTGGGCACAAACTAAAGCACAGGAAGTTCTGTCTAAACTCCAGGAAGCATTTACGTGCTGTGCAAATGATGGAGCACTGGAACAAGCTGCTCCAAGGCTGTGTGGGGTCTCCTCCTTGTTCCTGTGTTGTGTTGGTAAGGGACATTATCACTCCTACCTGCTTGTCAGCATCTTGCCTGTGATTGTAATTCCCTAGGATTTGCTGGGATCACCTGCTAATATTGTAAAAACATGATAGGTTAAACTGTTTAATAAGTAGGTCTTTGCTTGGTCAGTCATTTTGACTGAACCATACAAGAGTTATGCTCACCCTCTCAGCCCTGAAAAAAGACATAAGCAGATGTGAGATCTTCTTGCACAAGGTGGAGAGAGAGGCATGCAAGTTGTTCCTACAACGTGCATTTGCTTATCACTCAGCAAACTTAAGGAATTCAGAACTGAGTCCTCCCTTGTACAAATGCTTGGTTCTTCTGAAGCAGCAGAAAACTTAAAGCATGTCCTTTATTAAAATTACTGGGATTTAACTGTTCTTTGCTTCATCAAAACAAATCTCAGGTGTAAAACTAGTGTAAATCTATTGGTAAATCTGTAAATTCTGCACGTTTTCTTCTCTTCACCCGTGTTTCACAAATTGTAGAGGATCCATAATATGTGCAAGGCAGTAGAAGACTTAGAAGATTGGCTTCTCTGTTTTCTTTTCCAAGTTTATTTAAGTAGGATAAATAAGATTTAAAACAATCTTAGATATTGTAGTCATATAGGTACTCAAAACCACCCTGAAATTTGAAAAATCAAAAATGGTACCTCTTTTGAAAGAAGTTCTTCTGCCTTTTAGTCAAATGTTCAAAGAAAACTGACATATAAAAGCACTGGTAAGGACTCCTTTTCAGAGGGTACCAACATGAAAACAATTTAATTCTTCTACAGTCTAGGCATTCGAAGCTTAGTCTATCATTTCTCTAGTTTATGAAGTAAACAGCACAGCAGCAAAAGTGCCAGGAACATTGAGATACTGCTTTCTTAACTGCCTTAACATTACTCTTCTGCTGTCTTATTAGAGTTAGAATTATTGTAACTTATATACCATCCAGTGAAATGAATCGTGTCAAAATTAAAAAGGTAAATATCCTTTTTGTTAGTAAATTACCTAGGACTTTTCTGGCATCTGAACCAGGATAGATAAACACATTTTCTGGAGTTCTCTAAATAACCATTACATATCTTCTTTCAAGCATTGAATCTATACATAAATGAAATAAAATGTTGCTTATCTGAAAGAAAAATGCAGCAGTAGTTATGAAAATTCAGTAGCAGTCAAGCAAATGTTTCAAATTAACAACAGTTAATACTGAGTCAATTATAACAATAAATGGAAAGTTTATTTACACGGGTGGAAAAAGACCTGTTTCCACAATGTATTTAACAATCATAGGATCACAGGATCATTAAGTAATTCCTGTAGGAAGGGACTTCATGCAGTTTCAAGACCAACCTCCTCAAAGAAGTGTCAGCTGTGAGATCAGGCCACATAGCTCTGATGCTTATCCAGCTGAGTCCTGAAAACCCCCAAGTCTGGAAACCACACAGCCTCTGTCAGTCTACTATCTGACTGTCCTCGTGTTGAAAAGAGTTTTCTTTCTAGCCAATGTGACCATCTCTTGTTCAACTCAGTGTGTTATGTCTCCCTCTCCTGCCATACATCTCTCTGAAGAGCGCATGTCTGTCTTCCTGGATAGTCTTCTCAAGGATATTAGAAAGTCGCTGTTAGATCCACCTTAATAATCATATACAATAGACAGTAAGTCTTCTGCTTTTTCCCATCAGCTACTATGAATGAAAAAATAAATGTCTTACTCCATCTCACTTTCTTCCATTTGCCTCATAATGCCACCTATCCTAAAGTAGGTGCTCAAGTCCAGCCAGGATCATAGAGCCATAGAATTGTTTTGGGTTGGAAGGGACCTTAAACCCCACCCAGCACCAGCTCACCTGCCACGTACAGGGTTGCTGCCTACCAGATCAATCTTATCAGAGCCCCATCCGACCTGGCCTTCAACGCCTCCAGAGATGGGACATCCTCAGCTTCTCTGGGCAGCCTTTGCCAGGACATCACCACCCTCTGAGTAAAGAATTTCCACCTAACATCTAAACTAAACCTATCTAGATCATGTTGCCTTGAGCTTTTATTCTAGGGAGAAAAGCTCCTCACTTCCTAGCAGCAACCAGATGTTTCTTGAAATCGGAAAGTGTCTCTTGGCTTTGGCATTGCTTCTTGCAGCAGTCATAGTTAGACATTCTGCAGTTCTACCTTGTGCAGTTGTTTCAGCTTTGTTGCTATGGTACAAAACAATCCGAGTATTTGACAAGATGTTATGCAAACAGTCTTTTCTAACTCATTAATAGGTGACAGCAGAAAGCTATTTCTCCTAAGACAAGAAATATGTTCATTCAGCTGTTAGAAGAAACAACTGAGCACTGAATTATAGAACAATTAATTTTGCATACAACAAATGAAACATAATTTTTTTTGTCAGATGTTTATAGATCTCATCATAGGACTGAAGCATATTCTCTGCTTTAAGTTTTTCAGTGTATTTTCTATATTTTTTTGCATACAAGAGATGGCTTACTGCTGAGGGTAGCAGTAAAGAGGAACTGTAGGACTGAGCTGAGAGCTGTGTTTCAGCGCATGCCTAACAAGAAAATTCTGTCATGACGAAGACAGAAGAAAGCATTTAAAAATTTCCTGGATAACACAACCTCTATGACTCAGATGGCAGGGGAAAAAACAAATAGGATAACTGTTTGCCGTCATAACTGGATCAAATCATAAGGAGTTCTATCTTCATCACAATTTGAAATAGAGCCAAAATCTCACACATGACTTAGGTGAAGGCTGGCCTTCCTGAGCCTGTGCAAAGAGCAGAGAGGAGTTCTGCCTTTTGCTGAGGTTCAGAACAAGGGCATGACATTTCTTTCTGTGTGTTTGCTTTGTGCATCCAGTGATTACAAATGGTGTTTTCTTTACCCTGAATGTTCCACAGTGATAGGGAATGTCATGCAATGAACAACAGAAGACATATCATTAGAGTTTTTCCTTCCCCAGCATTAGTTTGTATCAGATTTTGTCCTGAATGAAATTTTAACTCCTCTCCATCAACTAAAGTAGTTTAGAGAGAAGGCTTAATGCAAATGAATCAATGAGCTAATTAGTGCTTTAACCAAACGAGCAGGTTCAATTCATGCAGTACCAAAAAGGCATTTCCAGCTCTGCTTCTCTGACAAACTTCACCATTAATTGAGCACATCTAGCTTGCAGTTTGCTAAATAGCACAAAGATGACAACATGAGCCAAGCTGCTGTATGTGATCTGCAATCCATTGATTACTGTACAGCAAACGGAGAAAAAAGGAGTGAGGTTAAAAGTTGTATTTTAGCCTCTTAATGGCTCTGGAACCTACTGACATCAGGGTCTTGTTCAGGGTTTTGGTCTCTGGCAGTTAGCGACTTTCAGATCTCTGAAGGGTTCCTCTCTCTCCAAGGGCGACTGCCATGTGAAGCTCAGCAAGAGGCAGCACAGATCTGCATATTCAGTGCTGGGTACAATAGCTCCATTCTCACTGTCAGGTCAGCAGTCAAGTTCAGCGTAACTCCTCCTTCTGGTTCTGAATCAAGACTTTATGGAAATGCTGAGGATTTTTAATAAAGCAACTCTGCTGTGAAACAAATCTGCCCTTAGTGACAGCTCTGTGCTGAGCCGCACCAGCACAGAGCTTATTAAGTCAAAACTGTAAAGTTCAAAGACAGCATCAGGTTTCAGTAGGCATTTCTCCTCTTCTGTTCTTCACAGCAACATAATTTGTTACCACCTATATTTTTGTTAGTCAAGTCTACATGCTCTTACTGATGTGAAACTCAGTGTATTTTAGTAACTAGCGAACCATTCTCACGTTTTCTTATCAGAAGCCAACAATTTCAGACTTTTAAATTTATTTTCAGTCTCTTTTTTTTTTTCTTTTTTTTCCTTTTTTGTACCAAAATTCAGTTGCGGGCTGTGATTTCTAATCAGCAGTAAGCTCTTCCATAGCTCTAGAAATGATCATTTTCAGTGATCCATATCATGGTGCAATATTAAATTAATGCGTCATAGAGCAGGGGAATGTTATTCCATGGCTCTTAGTTCAGTCATATGAGCTGACTTATGGTCAACTTTTTCTTCCCAGAATATAATTTACGCTGTGAATGAACTCCATCCTTTTAAATTTCAGCGTTATGGTCATTTCGAAAGTTGCAAGTGATTATGAAGTCATGTGAAATCAACAGCAAATTTATTTCAATTTAAAAATAAAAATGCAAAGTGTACCATTTCTGGCAACACTTAAACCTTTATCTTTTTTTTCTCCCATTGCTTTTATAGAAACCTTAAACAAACTTTTTCACATATGAAAGCAACACTTATTGAGAATTTACCATTTTTATTCTGATTTCAGTGCTTTGCATTGCAATCATGTGGAACTCAGTTTTTAAATGCAGAGGGCTTGCAGTCATGTTGAATGCACAGAAAACAATACCCTTTAACTGAACTGTTCTTGGTCCTCACTTAGAATATCAGCCAGTTCTGCGGTTTCCCTGTCATTGAGAATCCAGCCACTGGCTTCAATGTGGCATTTCTAACATGGTGACTGGGTCTCTGGGACCCTTTTTTGGGGATTTGTAAATATAAGCTTACTTCTTTTTTCCTTCATCCCACAGTGACCCTGTAGATGGCTACTGTAGATCACTGTCTAGTCTCAGTCTGCCCCTCTGGATGTTGTTCTGCTGACAGGGAGTCCTTCCTCAGCCACTGCCAGAAAAATTAAGCATCAGCCACATTTAAGGGATTTTGGAAAGCAGTTTTTGAAAACAGACTGGTCTCTCAGTGAGTAAAATGCAGTGGGTAAAAAAAAAAAAAAAAGAAGAAGAATTTTTGCAACTTAAAAAAAAAAAATAAATAATTCAACATCTGCCTGGGCCAACTTTGTATGTGACCAATGGATGCAGTAGGATGAATGGGGATGGATGTGGAAAGGATTTAAGTGATATATTTTTTCCCACGGTGAACTCAGCACATATCTCATTTGCTATTGTGGTTGTGGTTTTTTTTGTTCTTTGTTTATTGGTTGGTTGGTTGGTTTTTGTTGTTGTTATTGGTGTTTTGTATTTGTTTTGGTCAAGGTGGTCAAAGTTTCCATTTTCACTGCAGGAAGCTTTCACCAAAATTACTTTGGTGTCTGTCTGAAATGATATGCAGGGTGTCATGCAAGGTGACAGCAGAATAAGTAAAATAAATAGGATGCCCGTTAACGAAAGTGGATTTCCTTCTACACAGTCATTACTTATGTCATGCTAACTTTCCATATCCTGTAAATATGAACCTCACCTCAAGCAGGAAACACATGTGTGAACATTATTGTCACTGAAAAAAAATGATACAAGGCAAAGTTAGCTGGCACCAGACTTCTAGACTGCAATGTTTGTGAAAATCCACAAACACACCAACGGGGGGGATCTATATAAAAACGTGAAGCATGAAGTTACAAAATAAGAGTTAAAAATGTATTATACAATGATATTTATAATGTTCTCTTAAATAAGTCTGAGCATTCTGATCTCCTTTAACACTGAGGCCTTTTCTTGTGCGTATAATAGAACCCAAAAGAGTGATAATTCTCTACTAGTGATAATTCTCTTTTGAAGTCGCAGAGTTAATAACACTGTAGATATATAGTCTAGTCAAGGACCTGTTCATGTTAACGTAAGCTGGAATAGCTGAAATGAAATCAAAAGAACTATTTTTGAAATGCTTGCATGTGTAACATAATCCATGTTATTAGGACTATTTAAAGAATAGCAAAAAGCCATCATTTCACAAATGATTGTTCTCTAATATTATATTTATTTCCCTGCTACTAAATGAAACAGCACATATGAAAAACACTACAAAGGCTGTTTTAATGAATTTTGGGAATGGATCTTCAGGGAGTTGCAGGAGAATCTTATGAAGAAAGTCTCTGGTAGCTTTAATTACAGAAACACTACCTGCATACACAAAGGAAAATGAGGCTCTTCATCCCTGTCTTCCCTTTCACAGCCTGCTGTGTTAGGACTGTGCTCCTCAATGTGTATAGTTCAGCAAAGTGTAACAGCTGTGGTGGCCTGAAGGAGCTCCTGAGATGAGCTAGGAATACTGATAGACCTGTAGAAGGGGTGTATGTTATGAAAGACAGAAGAAATCTTACAATATATTTGAGAAAAATGAAACATCATTATAGAAATGTACCTTTTTATAGGAAATGTCATCTGAAAACATACATCTGATGCCTGTAGAGATGAATGCAAGTGGTGTTAATTGGAGCTAAGGCTGAAATGTGATAGCTTAGTTTGGGAAGCTATCCCCTCTCTATCTTACAGATGCCTCAAAATTTCATCAGTATTGTTTCCTAATATCATGAATGTGGATCATGGAGCTCTTCTCATTCACTACTGCAAAAGTCACTGTGGGAAGGACTGGGAATTTTTGCACTTCAAATGATGTGTAGGGAGCAGATGGAGTAGAAGGCCCATCTGTTCTCCTGGCGTAGTCTCCTGACCTCTGTCTTCTCATTGGTTATGTCAGAAAATAGAAATTATTTTTCTAAACAGGTATCAAAAAATCCAGTGATCTTTTTTAGTACATACCTGCTCTGAATCGTCAACACAAGCCAGGATTTCTGGCAGCCCAGCAATTTGCCTTTCCTGGTTTTTTGCTGCAGAGACCCACATGTAACCTGCAGTCATACAGAGATGTACCACAGGATCTGCCACAAGTCAAATGTTTGTAGGCAACTGTAAATACACATGTCATTTCTTGATCAAGCTTTGTATAGATTTTCTTCTCTACAGATAAATGCATAGGCTGAGAGATTTGGGGCTGTTCAGACTGGAGAAGAGAAGACTCCAAGGTGACCTGATAGTGGCCTTTCACTATCTAAAGAGGGCTACAGAAAAGAAAGGGACAGAGAGGATTGAGCGCAGCCCTGCTGAAGGTTGTGCTCCAGAGAGTTGGCGCTCTTCAGCCTGAAGATCAGAAGGCTGCTAGGTGACCCGAGGGTGGCTTTCCAGTACCTAAAGGGGAGCTTCAGGAAAGGAGGGGACAGGCTCTTTAGCTGAGACTATTGTGATAGAAAAGGGGAAAGGTTTTCAAGGTTAAAGAGGGCAGATGTACATTAGATATAAGGAAAAGATCTTTTACACTGAAGGTGCTGAGGCACTGGAACAGGCTGCCCAGAGATCTGGTGGATGCCCCATTACTGAAGATTTTCAAAGCAAGGATGGATCAGGCCGTGGGCAACATAATCTACCTGTAGTGTCTCTATTCACTGCAGGGAGCTGGACTAGATGGCCTTTAAAGGTCCCTTTGAACTCTAAGGATTCTATGATTCTATAATTCAATGCTTTCACCAGTTTTTTTTTTTTTTTTTTTTTTTTATATAAACATGCAAAAAAAAGTAACAGAGTCTAGGGCTGGTGTCCCAGTTACAACCAGAGAAATCACTTGAGAGAAGGCATAGCTGTTCAAAGAACTGGCAAACATGGATGTTGGCAGCTGCCATCCAACCAGTTCTAAAAACTCTTACAAAAGATGAAGTGAAATTTGATCTTTAAAAAAAAATTGCTGCAAATACTAAAGCGCTGCCTGTAGAAAGTGACACTAGCTAGGAACATTAGATGCTTGTGTTGTAGTCAGCTATAGCCCTTATAGAGTACTAGAATGGCCTGGGTTGAAAAAGACCACAATGATCATCTAGTTTCAACCCCCCTGCTATGTGCAGGGTCACCAGCCACCAGACCAGGCTGCTCAGAGCCACATCCAGCCTGGCCTTGAATGCCTCCAGGGATAGGGCATCCATAACCTTCCTTGAGCAATCTGTTCCAGTGCATCACCACCCTCTGGGTGAAAAATATCCTCCTAATATCTAACCTAAACCTCCCCTGTATCAGCTTAAAACCATTCCCCCTTGTCCTATCACTGTTCACCCTCATAAACAGCCATTCCCCCACCTGTTTATAAGCTCCCTTCACATACTGGAAGGCCACAATGAGGTCTCCCCTGAGCCTTCTCCTTTCCAGGCTAAACAAGCTCGGTTCCCTTAACCTTTCTTCATAGGAGAGGTGCTCCAGCCCTCTGATCATCTTTGTGACCCTCCTCTGGACCTGCTCCAAGAGCTCCATGTACTTCCTGTACTGGGGGTCCCAGGCCTGGATGCAGTACTCCAGATGGGGCCTCCCAAGAGCTGAGTAGAGGGGGACAATCACCTCCCTCTCCCGGCTGGCCAGCCCTTTTTTAATGCAGCCTAGAACACAGTTGGCC
>PPHD01011722.1:0-18596 GCA_002909625.1 Bambusicola thoracicus
GGATGGGGCCCTGGGCAGCCTGGTCTAGTACTGAATGTGGAGGTTGGTGGCTGTGCCTGCAGCAGGGGGGTTGGAGCTTCATGATCCTTGAGTTCCCTTCCAACCCAAGCCATTCTATGATTCTATTATTTGGTTAAACATGTGTGTGATCCCGAAGCACCTGTGTACCTCTTGGTGATCTCCCAAAGTGTTAGTTGGCGTAACCTTGCCCAAACACCTGCAAACTCAGAGTGTTCGCAGTGCAGCCACTATTGCAGCTGCCTTCCACTTCTCTTTGCCTTCACCTTGGGCAGAAAAAGTTTTATAAACTGAAGTGCAGGCAGCAGAGCCAACGGGGCTGGAAGTGCTGCCTGGCTCAGCCTATCCATCCGATAAATAATTGCAAAACGAAGTGAGTTCTGCTGTAGCTATCAAAACCACTGGAAATGTTATCTCTGGTGCTGCAGGAAGCTGGATGGGCCCCTTAATCTTCCTCACTCAGGGAGGAGTAGGGCTGGGGAAATGCAGCTTTCGTTAAGGAAGAAAAAATGATGTAGATAATATGTAGTATTTTTGTCAGCTCCTTAATTGTAGTTGCCAAGGAAATGTATCCTCCTGGGCCAGGGTAGTGTAATGACAAAATGCAAACAGCTTGATTCATGTTTATTGAGGGACGGAGCCAAATCTATCTCTGGTGCAGCTCGGCCAAAAAGCAGAGCTGGATTTGGCTCGTTATTGAGCAAGCAGTGCTGTATGAGCATGTTCTCCCAGGCTATTTTACGAACAACACCTCATTTATTAAAAGGTAAAGTTTAGGAAATGTAATTTTCATGATTTATTGCTACTTGGCTGCCAGTTGTTCGAACAAGGACTCCGCCAGTCTGTTCTTTGCATTTTTATATGCTAAAGCAAATGCTCCAGCTTCAGGATTTAGAGCCTGCCTCATAAAGTTTTAAATCAGCAGCACTAATCCTTTCCTCCTTTATTATCACTTATTTCCGCATATTTTTACAAGACATTTCTAAGGTAATCAACAAGTTATTAAGCTCCCATTTGCCATATTGTGTTGTCTGTCCAAAGATAAGTAAATAATACTACCACAAATTTGCAGTATAAATTACCACTGCAGAACACGGTTATGTTTTTCAAGCAAGAGGCTGTAATTAAAATACTCATAAAGCTCTGTTGTGTATTAAGTGTTTGCTCAGTCCCAGCTCATTCATGTCCTCACCCTACAGAACAAAGATTAACGGGAGCTGTGCCATGCGTGTAGGATCACATACACCCATCGTGAAATAAGGTCCAGGTCTCTGGGTCTGCACAGGATCCCCTTTACCTCAGTACAGCCCCAGGCGTGGCTCAGCCCTTGTTTTGTAATTCCTGTCTGCACTCTGTTCTTCTTCTTTTCTTACACCAAGGGGGGGAGTAGGAGCGCCTGGCTTGCAGAGATGGAGAGTTTGGAGATGTTTGGCTCCTTGGCTTTCACATGAGGGGAAGGTCAAGAAACGTCCAGACCTCTATGAACCTCTCCTTGAGTGCTGGGAATACGTACAGCTCTTCATCCCCTAGCAGAGTTTTTTCTGTAGTTTGTTCCAGCAAATCAATGCTTATGTCACTCTGTCCTGCTCCTCCAGCAGAAAATGTAGGCTACTCCAAAACCAAAATGCGTGCCCTTCAAAAAAGGAGTCTGGAGCACAGATCTTAGGGGGAGCGGCTGAGGGAACTTGGATTGTTCAGTCTGGAGAAGAGGAGGCTCAGGGGAGATGTTATTGTTCTCTACAACTGCCTGAAAGGAGGCTGTGGTGAGGAGAGGGTTAGCTTCTGCTTCCAGGTAGTAGAAGGACAGGGAATGGCTTTAAGTTGTGGCAGACGAGGTTCAGGTTGGATATTAGGCAATATTTCTTCTCCGAAAGAGTGGTGAGGCATTGGCTCGGGCTGCCCAGGGAGGTGGTGGTGTCACCATCCCTGGAGGTGTTCAAGAGATGTGCAGATGTGGCACTGAGGGCCATGGTGGGCATGGGCTGATGGCTGATCTTAGCGACCTTTTCCAACCTTTACGAATCTTTGATGTAAATCTCATTAAAAAATGAAAACGTTTCAAGGTTTGCAACACAAAACTGAGAAGTATCTGCTTGTCCAAGGATAATCTTTGATTTTCCAGGTTTACGGTAAACCCCCAAAGATATCTATAGTAGAATATTCAGTGAACACTGAACAGAGTGGATTCTTGCAACTCATACTGAGCGTGGAATGGAAACTGCCAGGTGGTAAAATCTTTCTCTAAAATGTGAAAGATGAAGCAAGCTGAGGAAGAAGTGAGGGAGAAGTAGGAATGGATAATTCTTAATTAAGAGCTTTTAGCTGTGAAATGAGCTTGCAGTGCAGTTAGGGGAGAGCCTCCTGCTATCTTTAGGAGCCAGGAGGCAGGAAAGATTAATCTTCATCCAGAAGTCCTTGCTACCCTAGCAGAAAACGAGAGAAGCTGCTGCAAACTCAACAGTCTTCACTCCAGTTGTCACCAGAAGCGTCCACAATGTTCTTACAAAACTGCAGTCTGGAAGGAAAACTCAAAGAAACCCCAACCCGTAAAACCAATCAATATATACAAATATAAGATAAAGAGTCCGAGAAGTTCAGTGAGAAGTTTTACATCTGTGCTGTATTTCATGCAGAAGATGCCTGTGCCGTGCAGAACCTGATGGCAAGCAGAAATCACAGCAGATGGGTGCATTTCACCACCAGCGCACTGCAGGGCTTCTTGGATTGCAGCACAGGTTTTGTTCTATCACAGATAATAGGAGCTGAGTGTCACTGTGATCCTTCCTGCAGATGAAGGGCATTTATGAGCAAGGTGGGGATTTGTTACCAGCCTATCCTTTGTAGGGACGCTCGGCAGCTTGTTGCCCATGTAAGTCACAGTGTGTTTGTGTAAGCTGTTGTTTACTGCTATCTGCTACCCAAGAACACTGGAAAAGTAGAATTCAAAGCCCTGTGCGGGTTTCAATAATTTGGATGCTCTGGGGGGATCTTATATTAGTGGTTTTATTTTTGGTTTTAAGAAGCTGTTGTTTGGTAGACATACAATATCGCATTCTCAACAAGAAAAAAGAAAAGATTAGATTAGATTGGCCACGGGCAAATTTAACAACGTTCTTCTATTTCCTGTCAGACACACAGACTGTTTGCTTAGGAATTTGTGCCTCTCGGTCCACATTTAACTCCATTTGCTGCCTGCTTTCTATTTATAACGTACAGAGCAATACTGTTTGCCAGTAACAGTTTAAACAATGCCAGCAACGTACTGCAATGTGAGCAGTAAAGGAAAGGGGACAAGGCATTCCTAAATAAGTTAGCCAACTAAATTTCTGTCTCGTTTGGATACTCGGGGAACCACAGGAATGAATCAGAAGTATTCAAGGTTGGCAGTGGAGCCTGACAGCACTGTTTTAACAGGGAGCTGGGGAATAACGATTCTGTACATCATATGGTGGTGGGGGTGTCCCTTAGAAAGGAGCCTTGTTTCCCTCAGTTTCTGCTGTTTCTGTGGTCTGTGACTTCTGTGAGTTCTGCCCATACACAGGAACCAAACTATTGCAAACTGGGCTCAAACCAACATAAACCACGGAGCATCATTTCCTTTCTTCTCCTTCCAACCCGATGACATCTCCATCTATTACTGAACCTCTGTGCGTGTGCCTTCTTCAGACCTTTTGCAGGAGTTGGAAGGGACCTCTGGGGATCATCAAATCCAACCCCCCTCTAAGCAGGTTCCTTACAGTACATGGCAGGTTCCTCTCATTGTTTGAGCACCCAAACCTTTGCTGAGTGTTTCAGTGGGTTACAAATAAAAGCAAAGTTCCTGGACACTGAGCTTCCAACTGAATGCCCACATTTTCAGCAGAGGTTGATTCTGCTTGGGGAAAGAATCAATGATTCTTTCCCCAAGAATGTTGATTCTTTCCCCAAGAAGAGTTCAGCTTTAGGTGTGATGGTCAGAAATCAGAGGTAATACAAAAATGGGATGGCTGGATCTCTGAGTCTGGTCTCAAGTTCTTCCAGGTAACAGTGAGAGGGAATGGCCTTAAGTTGCACCAGAGAAGGTGAAGGTTGCATGTTAGGAACAATTTATTCTCAGAAAGAGTGGTGATGCATTGGCACAGACTGCCCAGGGAGGTGGTGGAGTCACCGTCCCTGGAGGTGTTCAGAAAGGGAGTAGATGTGGCACTGAGGGACGTGTTGAGTAGCATGGTAGGGATAGGTTGACTGCACACCTTCACTGTAGGCCCTTGATGGAGACGTACACTATGAAATAACCTAACGGGTTCAGTCTCATCTTTGTATAACAGTTAAGTGACAATTAAACACGAACTGAATCAAAGCATGCTCCATATCCTCAGAAATGTGAGGTGAAACCAGCAGCATCTCACACAGGACAACTTTGGTTTTGCTGCTCCTTTAGGTTTACCATTCAGTAACGTTAATCTGGAGCAGAGACGCTCACAGGCCAAAGCAATTAGCTCTCAGTCAGGAAGTTCTCCCAATGTCAAGAGCATAATTCTCCCAGCCCACGCAGAGCTTTGCATTCCTGCAGCACATGGGGCCCATTAACACTCCCTGCAGTCCTTGGGAATGGCAGTTCTGGAGCAACTCTGCTGCAGTGCTTTTCAGCTGCTACCCCCTGCCCTGTATCCCTGCTCTCACTGGGGCTACTTCTGACTCGGTTACTACACCAGATACTACTGTGATGGCAGGCTCCTTAGTAAAACCCCAGTGGATGTTTTATGCTGACCCTAAGCCAGTGCCATGTGCTGCAGGAGGGGCTGGCAGCTCTCCTGCTTTGCTGGTTTTGAGGACGGTCATGGTGTTGAATTGCTGAGTGGCGCCAGCAAGCCCCACAATTTTGCCTCATTATGCTCTAATGAAGCAGGAGCTCCAATGTCTGTTCTTTTTCAGCAAAGCTGGAGGAGAAATATTTCACTGAGATGAAACTTGGAGGATTCAGCAGACTCTGAGTTTAAGGCCCCTTCCAAGCCAAACCATACTGTGATGTCACCATTGTTGAAATGGGTGTGAACACTCCCATGAAAAAACTCAGCTCAGGTACATCAGATTTATTATCTTTGTTTCCCAGCCAAATGCAATCTCACTGGAAAACTCCAAATCTTGTTGAAGCATTATCCCTGCAATTTGCACCCACGTACATGTAATTGCAGGTGTGTTTTTTCTTCTGGAACTGGGCACAAAAGAAGCGATGCCTGCAGTTTTGCTAAGCCCTCTGAGAAGCACAAATTACCCTCCTGTATAACTGATGACAGGAAATCACTCCCACAATCATTTGCAGGTGCCGAAAAAAAAAAGGAAGAAAAATGTAATTTTGTCAGTTTGAAACACCACTGAAATTCAGGATCTCAGTCACTTGACAAACTGATTCATCTTTGATTTGCATCCAGTCCATTTGCCATGAGGTGTAAATGCATGTTTCAGCTGGACGCTTCGATCTCAGCTGTGGAGCATTAGCTCCACTGAAAGTGAAGCACGAAGCTCTCCTGCCCAGACCCTTCAATAGCTTTTCCTGCAAGGCTAACGCTTCTCCCGGCACATCACGTCACTGCTGTGCAGCAGGGTCAGCCCCTACACGTCCGCCAGGCTCAAATGTGTATTCAGAGTGTGAAAGGGCACAGCGGAGTGAAAGGAGATGTGGATGGGAAAGAGAACCACCAGCTTCATTAGTACAGGGAAGAATGTAAAGGCATGACAGGAAAGCAGAACAACAGGAAAGCAAGCTGAGAAGATAAAACACAGTGTGGGGGCCACATGCTGATTAATGGACTCCTTGGCCTTGGCATCTGCTACTGACCAAAAGCAAGTAACGGGAATGTCCTATAGCTGAGCCTCTGTGCACACAGCTGTTAAAAGTCCTGATGAGTTTCTTCACCCTGCTCAAGTTTCCATCCCTTTTAATTTCTGTCTGTGGGAAGCCGTGTTCTGCTACATGTATGCAGATAAGGATCTGGGGTCTGACCTGAACTGTTCAGACCAAAACCAAGGTGGGGAAATCTGTGATGGTGTCATTCACACATTTTCCCACACTTGATCAGGTTTATACAACTAGGACTCATTTTATTCTAGGGTTACTTATCCTGTGTGAAAGGCATCCCATAGATGGGGGAACACTCAAATAGTCAGAGAAGTTTCCCTCCACCACCTTCTCTTGGCCATGACCACTGTTCTATTTGGGATCCCAGTGCTGGAAGGGCCTGCTTGCCTTCCCTGGTGCTGTTGGACACCTCTTGGCAGTCATGAATTGTCTCTATGGGTGCCCCCATGAATAGGTGTCACTGGAGGGCTATGCTAGCTATGGCACTGTGGGATAATTGGATAACTGTCTTTGGACTTTACCCACTATCTCTGTGAGCTTGTAAACCAGAGTTGTACCCCTTCTCAGGTGCCTTTTCTCCAAAGCGAAGTCCCAGCCTTTCTTATCTCCTCCTGTAAGGCTGCAGATCCATCCTCCTGTGCCTCCCCAGCTCCACTGGGTCCTCTGCTCATTTTGATACATGGGAGCTTTCAGCCACTCTCAAGATGGAATCGTGCTGCCTTTTTAAGTCCTGAAGAGCCATTCAACTCACATGGCAAAGTTACACTGTGTGAATTACAGCTGTGACACAGACCTAGTTAACACAGTTTGGAGACAAAGAATTATCTCTAGTTTGTTAATCCAATCATTCAAAAAATGAATTAATGTTTTCTTGTTTGTTTGTTGGTTGGTTTTAATTTTGCAATCTGGTTGTAAACAGTTTGTGAACTTAATTTGTACAAATCCACAGAACAAATTATATACTTGAAGCTATTTGCTCAGCTTTAAGTTGGCCGTGACTTCCCTGCTCTTGTTTTAGCTAAATTCTCATTTTAATTTCTTGTGTGTGTCTTGTTTCTAATTGCAACCTTATGAGAATCCCCTGGAAAGACCTTGCTTGCCTGCTCCCAGCAAACAGATCGCCTTGCAGATGGGTATAAGAGGAGTTGATGAGAAAAGCATTTCATTGTTTCAGTCTCACTACTCCCTTCTCTTTGTTTCCTTCCACTGTGAGGTCAGTAGCTAGCAGACTACTTCCTGCAGCAAAAGAGAGAACCTGGTGAGGCTCCGGCTCTGTTAGCAAAGCCATTGTGTTGACAGACCAGAAGCTTCCATCTCCATCCTTTTCCTCTGTACCCCTTGCCATCACTTCAGCACATTGCCATGGTCCCTGGACCCAAGCAATTTTTCCTGTATACTCTAGAGCCATACGAAGGAATTTCTATGCCCAATAGCTTCTTTAGGTGCTGGTTATTAAAGAAGTTTGGACTATTGAATCATATCTGAAACATACCAACCTCCTAACCCATAGGCACAATGTGTTCATGGTGGGTGAGATGAAAGAAACTGAAGTGACAATACGGATTTTCATGCTCTGGAGATTTGAATGATCTAAAATGTCAGAAGCACTGAAATTTAGTCTGCTTCTGTAGATGTAATAGCTCAGGATCATTTTAATTGGGTTATATATTTAGTTTAAATGAGCATGAGATGGCTCTAATAAGATTAACAAATGGGATAGGCTGAAACCAGAACCATTTATCTAACTCTTCCCAGTCAGGGAGTTTTGATTACATCCCAGTCATTCCCACTTTGGGTTTCACAAAACAAAACTCATCTGTCATAGATTATCATATGCAAATGAGGCTTCTGACATGGTGTTAGGACTGGTAAAATCATGTTTATATGCAAGACATGGCAGGTCCTCGGAGAGCTGGTGACACATGGTAAGATTAAACTTGCTCTCTCTCCTAACACTTGATCTTACAGTCTCTGAAATGACATGTGCCGTAAGCCAAACCTTTGCCATCATTTTTCCATTCATTTTATTACTAAACAAGCATTCTCTCTACTGTGGATACTGTGAAACCAGGATAATGAAATTAGTGGACAAAACCAAAGTGCCATAACTGAGCCAACAGAGCTTCCCTCTCCAAAACCCATCCTGCAACATACACACAAACAAAACCCCACTGATTTTCCATTCTGTCTCTTCGGGGAGGGGACATATGGAAAAAAACCTGCTCATCATAGGAGATGAATGAAAGATCCCTCCACTGCCCATTACACCCAGGGAACACAGACAATGGGGTGCACGCAGAAGGGGACTCAGCGTTAAAGGCATGGAAATGCCATTTGCGTAGGGCTTAACGCATAGGCTGGCACCATAAGCTGCTCACAAGGAAGCACTGACAATTATCCACACGATTGGGTCTTTCCTAGGATCACGAGAAGTCTAACATCAGCTTTTGAAGAAGAGTTGGTATCTCCAAAAAGAATTTTCCTGTTGTTCTCCTGCCCCACCAAGAAATCGATTTTTAGACCCAATGGAAATATCTGTCAGAGGTTTTAGGAAGGCATGTATCGTTTAATTAATGTCTGAACTAAATGTGAAAGATGTTTGATTTTCAACTGAAACGAGATTGCTTTCAAATATTCATTTAAAGATTTTCCAAGAAAAAAAAAGCAGAAATTATGTCTGATCAGCTCCTTTTGTCAGAACAGGATCAGCTGGGGGACTGCATGTGCATCAATAAAGACATAAATTTGCAATTCAGTAAACAGAGCAGAAGAGTTTATATAGATTACTGGCAAAAAAACACCTCGTAACTATGAGCAAAGAGGAAGGACCAAGCGTTTTCTGCAGGGCTGTAATGAGGATCAAATATACAGGGACAAATCCGTCTATTTCTAAAGGCAAGGTGTTCACTGCTCCTCTTCTAGGACTGTGCTTTTACAGAGCTTCATTTCTGATGTTTTCTAACTATGCTTGAATATCACAGGACACCAAAGAAGTGAAATATTTCGCTTGTTCACTTCCAGGAAAAGCTATCAGGAAGCTTTTTGTTTCCCTTTTTTCCTCTTTTGTGCTTATGGGGATTTATTTAATGCAGCTGGGAGGCTGGGGCCTCCTGGGATCTCCTTGTGCGTAACATTACGACTGCCTTGCATTATAAAAGAATGCAAATGAAGCACACACTGACTACATGGGTCACATCTATTTGGGGAAATATTTATATTACCTATAAACGTGTAAATTACAGAGTTCTCTTCACCAAAGCCTACTGTATGTACAGGGCACCTTGGCCTTAATTAATAGCAAAACAGAAAATAGCTGATCAGAAATGGAAAACATGGGGTATAGACCTGAGGGAATTACAAGGAGATCAGCTAGATTTAATCCTTAGATATAAAGGGCCACAATTTAGCTAGATGGGCACTATAGCCATGCAAATCAGAGCAGAGCTTTTCACTGAACTCATTTGTTTCCGTAATTGTTTGTAGGGGAGCAACCCCACTCACCATTCATTAGCATTCATCCTTTCATCTTTTCTGAAGAAACACTGTAGGTTTTTTGAAACAACATCAACCTTCGGGTACATTCTGCTATGAGCCAAGGGCAGCATTACAAAGTTAGAAAGTACAAAAACAGTGCATTGATGGGCGCTGATAGGCTCTGGTTACTTAGGGGAAGTGAAACCTCTCTTTGACTTGGTTGTTGTTTTGAAAGACACTACATGTATTTTGAGTCTTTCTGTTTATTTGTTTTGGCAGATGGGAATTGTGGACCCAAGTAAAGTGACTCTCATGGATTTTGAAGGGCTTGGGTTAGGCCACATTGCTGAGAAGCCTGAAAAGGTTGCCTTCATTGATTGTAGGGTAGTATTTCCCATAAGAAAGATTTTACTAAGTGTGAGTGGTTAACATTTACAAAGCACGTCTTTTGCCCCAGTGGTAACAGTGTATTCTCTTCATGAGAAGAATGCCAAATTTTGGAATTTCTTGCCAAAATGGTACTGCCAAATCCATATGTGAATGTGAGGGGTAGGTTCATGGGATGGTCTGCTGAGTTATCACAGCTGTAGCATTCTACATCCATCTCAGGAGGCTGCAGGTGGCTGAAGGCTGCAAGAGCAGTGGGGTACTGAGCATGTTTACCCCATTCTTATACAATTCCCTGATCATCTGCATTTGTTCTTCGTCAAGATGGTCGAGATAGATCTGCAATCTGAACGCTACAGCCACTCTTACAGTCCCTTCTATCCTTATGCTATGATCAGTCGGAATGAAATGGCCAGAGAAGAATTTTCTAAGAGGACAGAGGACACTTCTGTGCTGGCTATGTAGGCTCTGGTTGAGAAAGGGTGGTCTAAGAGTTCCACCACGTCCCCACATGTGCTCCTCCATCTATCATCTGGCATTCCAAACAGTCTCACTCTCCTCAGTGCTAATCTGTGATCTAATAAATAGCACACATAGATGTTGGCAGTGATGAGACTGGATATTTGTTTCCCACCAGATGTCAAAATTCACCCTGTATTTTGAGCTAGAATAACAAACTTCCCTTAGACAGAAATAAGTGCTGTGCAGTGAACATAATCTGGGTTTCTAATGCACAGTTAGGATAATTCACTAATGTTACATTGGGTCAAACTGGCATATGCCCTTGGTCAGGCTCCACTATTTCCATTGACCTTGTTGGTAGATACAAATTTGCCCCCTGAATGAAAGAAATCCTTCTGTTTTTTTTCTGTTTATCCAGACGAAAATATGAAGCTGTAAATAAAAAATGACTGTCTACTAGTGATGAAGCATACCTATTAGAATTGTATTAACACAGCAAGCTACTTATCGCTGTCACCAGTGGAAGGGTACTCACAGTGGTGAGGTTCAGTGTGGGCTGGAGCTGAGGCAGGACCTGCAAAGCTGTCCATTTGTGTTATTACAGGTGTGGATGGTCACAGACAGTGATGGTAGCTGTCTCAATGGCTGGAACTTGCAGCAGGTACTTGAGCTATAAACAGAACAACTTGTCTCCATCAGCACTGAGGTGTTGAACTCATCCTCCAGTCCGGGACATAATTCATCTGCCTAAAATAGCAAGATAAGCTTCTTCCTTTTCCATTTGCTATCTGACATTTATCGATCTCACAAATGAAATGTCTTTCCTGTATCTTGGCACAGAGATTAAGCATGTCCCAAGGCTTTTCATGGCAGACTGGAGGCTCTAAAGCAAGTGGCTTATTTAGTACATTTCCAATCACCTGAATTGTCACAAATGTAGCTCTTGCAGACAGAAATACTTACAAGTAGTTCTACTGACAAGTGTAAGGACATCCAATTCTGAACGTACTTTTCTGTGGTGAAATAAGTCAACACTAACTGGAGTGGTGATACGTTATTTAGTTGGAAACCACACAGAAATCAGAAGAAGACTGCCCTGGAAATGCTTAGCTTCACTCTTGGGTATTCCTGTTTACCCTACTTAGGAATAGCTTATCTCATTTCATGTTCACTGGGGAAGCCACTTCTTGAATTGAGCTCTCCAGTAATTGAAGAGACATGCAGGATTAGATCAGGTTTTATAATGAGGGGAGGACAGCCCTGAGGCAGATGCTCTCAAGCAGAGCTATAGTTTACTGGCAACCTTATCTAAGATATGGTCAGTCAATAAGAAGGCCTCAGAGGACTTCATGGTAGCCACAGCCTCAATCAACCTGCAGATTTCTTTATAAGGAATGCCAGCTGGTTGCTAAACCACAGGGGGTGGAAAAAAATAAAAAAGTTAGGCATTGAATAATGATTTATTTTAAGTGTGAAAGCAGAACAATGTTGACAACCTATTTCTGTTAATTGCTTATGTTCCTGTCATAAATTTTTATTATTACTTGTATTAGAATTGGCGACTACAGACTCAGCTGAGAACATCAGCTGATTAAGCTGAAATGGATCTACTGTGTTTGCACTACATCTTCACAGTCCACTGTAGAAGGCTCTGATGCAATGTTTCCCATGGTTTCTTTCTTGATTATACACAACCCACTGTTGCTTGACTTTGAAGCCATGGGTGGAAGTGCAGGTTATGACCAAGGCTCTGCTTTCCCTTGAGATGCTAAAACATTTATTTTATCCTTCAGTTTCTTCCCACAGTTTTTCCCATGTGTCTAGCAGAACAAGACAAGTATTCCCCTGATTAATGACTCACTGAGAAAGAACGAGAGAATTTTAACTCATTTTAGCACAACTTCCCCTGAAAGAATGACCCTCGAATTAGCAGAATCACGGAATCATAGAATGGCTTAGGTTGGAAGGGACCTCAAAGATCATTGAGCTGCAATCCCCATGCCTTGGGCAGAGTTGCCAGCCACTAGGTCAGGCTGCACTGGTAGAATGCAGTGCCAGAGATAACGCAGGCAGAATTTCAGCATGAGTGCCTAAGACTTGCCCAAGCCAGATAGCTGTCATATGCAGGTCACACATCTGAACCAGTTCTGTGATGGACGTGGACTCCAGCGTGCAACCTACCTGTGACCTGGATAGTCAGCAAGTGGAGCTTTGACTCCTATTGCCAATACTGTTGACCTGGGTGTCTGCCAACTCTATCACTTCCCCAAGTCATCTGTCATCTCTTGGCTTTTTCTCTTTTTCTATGACTTTATTGAAAAACAGTGGAGCTTCACTATCTTAACTCTCACATAAAGGGTTTCTGGGTGCTTTGCAGGTCAGCTATGGTATGACAAGTAGAACTAATCTGTCTACACTGGGAGCTGCATGCACTCAGAACTCTTTGGACACTACACAAGTGTACACTGACTTTGCAGGGCTTCCACACAAGCTCTGAGATGTCAAGCTTGCATGGGACTTGCTGCTCTGCACAGCATGACCCATACTCATGGATTCCTGCCCAGGAAACCCTACAGAAATACAGGGAATTCAACACGTAGAGATGAAACTTTCTGCTTTTAAATGTCAGGTATCATCAAAAACAATGTTTTCTTTCCTTTCTTCTTCCTGCTTTATTTTATATTCAAACGTGGTAGACTCTAAGATTCCCATTAACTTCAAATACAGTTTCTCTGGAACAGAAAATCTTCTGTTTACTCATTTCTAAAATAAACATGCTTATATATTATGGCAGTAAGCATGCTGGAAAAGACATGCTTATTGACTTCCAAGGGTTGTTAGGCTTAACCAGCACTTTGAGATCATGCCATGGAAGATGCTGTAGAGTCTCAGGCTATGTGTGGGTTTTTCTAGTTGTGTAAGCGGTTCATGGAAAGTCTGTGGAGTTCAATCATTATTACATAAAATACAGAAAAATGCTTCTTACACGTACCTGATGGGTTGATGGTTGGACTAGATGATCTTGGTGGTCTTTTCCAACCTTACTTATTCAGTGATTCTGTGTTTCTCCTTTATGGTTCAGAGGATGGAGGACATCTGTCTGTCTTTCCTATCATGGAGGAAAAAAGACTATTATTTGCTTTCATGGGAAATGACACAAGATTGTCTCTGTAAGGCTACCCTGAGTACAGTCTGCTAGCAGCCTGTCATCTTCAGTAAATAATGTAGCTTGGAAATGTAAAAACAAAACAAAACAAAAATGCAGCCTGTGGAACAATCCAGATGTGTCCTAACTGGAGATAGGGACAGAACTTCTCACAGGCTTTGTGTCACGTTTTCCTCTCTTTCCAGCTTTTACAGCTGTATTTTTATAGACCTTTCTGTCATTCCTGGGAAGACAGCTGGGCACAACTTTGTAGGCCTTGTACAGGCAGAATTCCTTGTGATCTCCATGGGAGCAGGAGCAGCTCCTAGGCCTTCATCAGGCTTTGCTGCTTCATCCCATCGAAGAGGAAAGCAGAAGTGAGAGGTCAATCTAAACTTGTTTGAAGGATATGGGAATTTTTGCAATGGCTTCAATTTGGACAACGTCTTCTGTGCTTTCTCTAGAGAAGTCAAACAGAGATAAATTCTGGTTTTATTAATCACAGCGCCTCAAGGCTTTAAGTCTAGAGCAGATGCCAGGGGCATGCTGTGAATCAGTTACATGCTCAGTATTACAGCTCTGAGCCCACCTATGACCACATGTCTGAGGATCTCATTTCCCCAGAAAAGTGCTGTGAGTACTATGCACCGCATATCTGTAACGCATGAGGTGAATGTTATGTTCACAGCAAGACTGTGTGCCTACAGGATGAAACTGACACATGGGGACGGAGATCTCAATGCCTTCGTTGCTTTGTCAGGCACAGTAATACAATTTATAGTATCAGAATGATCAAAAGTGACTAGAAGGACATGGGAATGCAAAGTGAATCAATGGACACATAAGAATTGCAAGCTAAGGGGTGAAGGTGCCCAGAAAACCATGATCCACGTGCAGCTATGATTTTCTGACCTAATCCTGGGAAAGCTCCAGATTCCAAAGGTCAGTACTTAATTTCGCTTAGAGATGAACTTCTTTAGGGTCTCCTATCTGCAGATTTCAAGCTGTGTCACCAAATGAGTCGGTGATTTTGGTTGTTCTGCTAGATCAGAACATGAGGTTAAATGACTTATCGCAGGCTGCCCAGCCACTCAGTAGCAGAGTCTGGAGAAGGCAGAAACCAAGAGTCCTAGTTTAGGGAGAGCAGAACAGATCTTCAGAGGCGGCCGATGTAAAGGCAGGGAGAAAACAGTCTCCAAAAGAGTGATCAAATGAAATTCTGTGGTTGGAAGGTAAATAAAACCCTCCTCTCCCCCCTCCGCCCCCCTACAGCCTGGGGAATGAGCATATTTTGGATCCAACTGTGCCACATTAATCACGATATGGAATATTTGAGCCAGGGGTCAGCCACAGGGGGGCAGCTATTAACATATGGGATTTATCTGTCTCCTCCTTCCACAAAGATGCAGCATGCTGGATAATTAAACTCCTGAGTGACAGCGTGGAGAGTACAGCTTTTTTTCCACCGCTCGTTGTGATTCGATCCAGAATCATTTCCTTTCACCGTGTATTCAGAAGGGAGGAAACAAAGGTGGCATCCTGATCGTCATTATTAATACACAGGAAAACTTGGAGGAAATCCCTTTTATGCCCGTGGTTTTGTGTAAAGAGAACTGCAAACTGAAAATCGTATTGTTCGGCTCCCATACGTATTTATACATCTCTGTGCATAGCAGATGCTTCGTCAGCTATTCTCCAAAATTATGGCATAGGAAAGTCTTTATAGCAACTTGCATTCCAGTCGATTTACTTTGATTAAATTAAAGGAAAAAATCTAGGAAGAAAATAAACAACACTGTGAGTATTTTTCAACAAAGAAAATCGCTTTCCTGTACAGTCAGTGCTTCTCCGTGTTATCTGCTATAGGAGCAGCGCTCATCTCATATTTATAAATGAAAGTAGGTAATGGGGAAGCGTTTTGCCACTTTGGGGAAAGGAATTACACACAACTAAAGAATTTATGAGGAAGGCAACTAGCTGAAGCTTGCCAAGCTGCTGCCTTTTGTAAGCAGCAGAGGCACTTCCAGGAGGAACTGATCCAGTTCTAGAATAGACACCTAAGGTAGGAGGCACAAATCTCTCTGTCCCATCTCTCACCTACCCTATGTGACCTGCTTAGACCAGATGTCTGCTTTCAGACAGCTAAAATTAAGCAAGGGGAATCCCACAGCAGATGGCTCTAATCCACTTTGCTTCTGCCATACACAAAAAAGCTGCTATTATTATTTCAGATTACATTATGGTAACACTCAGAGGCCAGGTGTGGTGCAAGCATGGAGGAAGATGCAATCCCTGCCCTACAAAGAGGAGAACTCTGGTAGTAAAAGGATGATTTCCCTTTTAATTCTGAAGTTTGGCTGAAAAGAAATATAAACAGCAACAGGCAATTAAAGTACAAAACAGAAAGACTTAATTCATAAGATACCAAAATGCCAAACTAGTGACATTCTTTGAAACTTATGTAATAGAATGACTATATATATATTTTTGCTATGATATTAATAAAAAGGGAATTTATCTTGTTGAGTGTTTCCAGAGCCTCGTCCTGTCTGATAGTTGTTCTGAAGTGCAGCAAGTTTATTCATGGTTTGGATTCCAGTATAGTGCTTTTCATTTAAAATATAATAGCAGTGCCATACATTTATACAGTGCTTTTCATCTTGAAAGACCCCTGAGGCTTTTCTCAACCTCTTTCTGGAGTTTTAGTACAGCCAGTGCTGGTGGAAGAAGGCTTGTCATGTGTAAAACGCAGTTGTGGTTAAATCTCCTCATCACATGGACCATGCACTGTGATTTTCTTGTGGTCAAGGGCCATGAGGCACACGCTGTGTGCCTTAAAGAATGAAGGGGAACTCTAGGATCCTGAGTGGCTCGTGGCTGGGAGACAATACTAACTCCTCATGAGTCCTTCTTCCTCAGTTACGGGCTGCAGCTGAGCTAAAGTGACTCACCTTCTCCAGACCCAGGCATACCAAGCAGCTATTCCACCAAAACCAGACAACCACATGACACAGACCTACCCTTTAAATTACTTGCGAGATGTCTGACTCAAGGGTTATCATTTGGCACTGTCTCGTATAAGGCACTGAGTAAGAAACTTAGATAACCTGTTGATCTCTGCCATCATTGGTCCTCATATGTGTTCTTGGTGAGTACTTTCAATTTTCTGCCTCTCTCCCCCAATTTTTCCTTTCCTGTGTGTGTACAGCAATGTTTTTCAGTCTGGATATAACCATGGTAGCTGTGTGACGTTACAGTCATTTAAAGGAGCACAAGCTGATCGTATGTGTAACATCACCACACTCTTCCAACTGGATGTATCACTGGAACAAGCTAGCTATCACTATGTAAAAATGCCCGTGGCAAGGTACCCAGAAATTGTTGGTAGCTTCAACAAAGTGTTATATTCTGTTTAAATGTGTGGATATGCAGTATACGTTGGGGAGATTGTACATATTGCAGCAAAATAGCTGTCTGAGCTCAGAAAGGGCTGGGAAACATTGATGTAAAGCACCAGATTTCAGAGCAGGGACAACTGCCTGTGCAGTGTCTAAAGCAATGGAGATAAAACTTGATGAGGACTACAAAGCGTCCTTAGAATACGAATGGTTAATGCTTAAGTACAAAAATGATGTGGGGAGGTCAGTAAGGTCAAGAATGCAAAAGATAGGGAAATCCAGCATTCCAGCTGCCTTTGCTGTTCATTTTCTTTCTTCACTGTTTGCATGTCTCTGGTAATACGCCTTCCTTGCACGTTTCAAAGAGAAGGTAGTTCACAGAACAGGGAACTCAATATTCAATGCTGATACGCTCTCATCTGTCTAGGCACATCATTTTACTGCATTTAATTAAAAATAATCAATTTTTATGAGGTTCTTCTCTCTATAGCAACCACGGGCTCTACATGCAGGAAGAAATGTACCTCACACATATCTCCACTCCTGTGATGAAATACACACCTGGGGTATGAGTCAGGTCACAGTCAGGGCTCAAAACTATGAACACGGACAAGAGAAACGGGTGCCCAGCTTGCAGTGCTGATATTGACTTTTTGGGGATCATGCTGGACTTCATAACATTTCCTCAGCATAGCTCTGATTGCCTAAGTTGGCACTTGACAACAGACTTAAACGGCACCAGAACTGAGAGCGGCAACACACACACATCCTGGTTTTCATCCATTTGCCATGTTTCACACAGGCACTTTGTGGTTGCCTTTTTTTTCCTAGTGATAGAGCAGCTGCACACAAAGACCTGAGTAGTCTTTTAATACATGCCAGCACTCGGGATTTCAGCCTTTCCCCACAGAAAACACTTCTCCCTACCCACTGATTTCCCTTGGCCGTGCGGGGCAGTGGATCATTTAGGATAGACTCAGTGGAAACAGCACCACCTGCTGAGTGCCCAACGTCCTTCTGACAGAGACTTCTTGGGGCTGGGGTTTTTGGAGGGCCCATGACATTGGATGCCCAGCATTTCTCAGCTCCTCAAGCTGCAGTCTGACTGGCCCAGCAGCTTTCCATCCCTGGGGTGATTCCAGATGCTTCTGTCACTGTGCCATGACGCAAGTCATCTGCTCTGAAGAAACTCAAAATAATCCTGGTGATAAATATACAAAAGCAGCTGATTCAATCCAAGTACGTACAGCAATATATAAACATACGTTTCATCCCCAAAGGTCATTTTTTTGGTTTATACTCTGTGAACATCCACACACCGTGCTATGTTCCAGACTCCGTCCTGTCTCTGTCACTTACTACTTGCTATGAAACAGACTTTGGGGCACAGAGCGCCGTAGGGATGAACTGCAGAGCAATCTGAGCCTGTCTTCTGCACCTGGGTAGTGCATGGACGCGTCTGCTCACACAGTGGGGATCCCAGTTCCTCTCCAGCGGGAACATCCACAGGGGACAAAGTGGAGCTTCAGCAGATTTGGACAAAAGGGAGCAGAAATACATATGAGGGAGCCAAAAACGTGCTCGGAGGCTCCTCTTCCAACAGGAGGAGTCACTCGCAGGTGACCGAGCTCACTCGGCGGCCTAACGCCCTCGGCACGACTTTGGAAACCACCCGCGATGAAACCGCGAGCATTGCGCGTAGCGGAGCCCGTCCCGCTCCCGGAGCCCGTCCCGTTGCCCTCAGCGCGGATGGAGACAGCCCCGCGCTCCGCTCCCACCTCAGGGCTGACTCCGGCCCCGCGGGCAGCCCGTCCCCCTCCCCTCTGTCTCTCTCAGCCCTTTTTTCCCTTTCTTTCCCCCCTCGCTCTTCTTC
>PPHD01011723.1:0-14563 GCA_002909625.1 Bambusicola thoracicus
GGGAGCGCTGCGGGGATCCACCTTCCCCCCGGGCGCGGGTCGGAGCGGGGTCGCCGCCCCCCCGGAGGTCCGGCCGGGCCGTGCGCGGGGACCGCCTTCGGGGAAAGGGTAGAGCTGCCGCGGGGGCGGCGAGGAGCGGCCCCCGGGGACGGCGGGTGCCGGGCCGCGCTGCTCTCCACCTGCCGCAGGTGGGGGTCTGCGCTGCCCCGGCGCCGCGCGGACAGCGCGCCCGGCTCGTGCCCGGGGAAGCGACGGGGCCCCGCGAGCCCCTCCACCCGGTGCCGGCCGTGCTGTAGCGCTCGGGCGTGGAGTTGAATGGGAGTCGCTTTCTTTTGCTCCGGGAGGCACTTTTCTTTTCCGTACCGAGGAAATAGGTTTGAGAGCAAATCGGGGGAAAGGGAGAAATACCGAGCGAGCGAGAGCCCCATTACGTTTCCATTTTCCTTTAATGAAGGCCCCGTGGAGGTGTATTTGAAAACACAGGGTCTCCTATGCCTTCAAGGAGGGTGAGAACACAGCGCTGGCTGCTTCCAGGGCCATATGCAGCGTATGGTGGCCAATGAAATGGGGCCTGGCTCGTTCTGTTGCTTGTCTTGGCAGCCAGCTTCATGGCTTGTGTTACCAGCCCTGGAACACAACCACTGCCAAACTGTGTGTGTGTGTGTGTGTGTGTGTGTTTGGACTCGGGGCTCAGCAGAAACAAATGCTGCAGCAGCTCAGACAGAGATTTTTTAGCTAGTTTTGAGACAACTTGCGTGAAGATCTCTATGTGGAAGCCATTGCCGGAGCTGCAGTGGGAATTGGCTGCTTAGTGCTTTCGGGGGACGCCTGGGAATACTGCTTGTTGGAGTTCACATCCTCACTATGACTGCTGGTGATTCGAAAATGAGAAAAGCTTTCTGTGTGGGGGTGAGCGCGTGGGTGGGAGCTGCTGTCCAAACCATCCCTGTGTCAGGCGGCGGCTGGCCCTCAGTTCCTCGGGTCCCTGGGATTTAACAAGGTCGGCCGGGAGCTGACTGCAGGTTGCTGCTCTGCTCCTCGCCGTGGATGCTTCTTCCTCCTCTGTACAGCTGAGCGTGGCTTTCCCTGCAGGATGCGGCAGTCTGCTCTGTGCTCCTGCCTGCAGAGGAGCAGACCTTCCCTCCTGCTCCCTGTGCTCTCCATTGTGCCCTGCTGCACTGTTCTGTGCTTTTTTGCTATGCTGATGCTTGCTGCTTCAGCTGCATGGCCTGGGCCGGGTACTTGGCAGCACACAGTGCTGTGAGCCTGTGAAGCTCTTAGAAGCTCTTCTCCCTGCAGGAGGCTGTGCCCTGTCAGTCCCGGCTACCCCAAGACCAGGGCAGGGAGAGCCGTGGTGTGTAGCGTCCTGCAAACATCCCACAGCGTGAGCCCAGCATGGGGCAGGCACGGCAGGTCTGGTGCTGTCTGTCTGGACTGCTTGCATGGATTGCTGTGTTGCTCTGACTGCCCTGAAACCAACCCGGCACTGAAGGCTGTTGTGCAGTGGGAGCTGCAGATCTGTGTGATCCTCCACTGAGCGGGGCTACTGCATCTAGTCGTAGCTGAGTGAGCAGCATCGCCGGCCATGTCAGCATTCGGAACGTTGCTTTTTGGAGTTTGTAGCCCTCCTTGTCCCCTTTGGTTGGAGCTCTGTGCCTGAGGAGAGTCGTCTCTTGAGAAGGATTCCAACCCTGCCCATATGTGGCAGGGCCGTGGGGAATGATAACACATCTGCTGTTCACCTCTGTGTCTGAGCTGCAGCCTGGCTCAGGTCAGCGCGTTTCCTCATCCCCGATTCCATTTCAACCGCTCTAAGCAGGAATAGGACAGCTTTTACCCTCCTGCTCTGTACTGCCCACCAGTGTGCAGTGTGCCACTGTAAATGTCGGCCACAAATGCCTGCGCCGGAGACAGATAATTAATTGCAGTAGCTGCAAGGAGCCTTGCTGCGCTCGGTGCTTTGCAACTCCTGCTGCTACAGGTTGCTCCAAGTCAATCACTGCATTGCAGTGGTGGGGGTATGGCATTGTGCTAATCCATAGCTTTTTACTGCCCTGAGAAGGGATGGAGTAAAATGCTGGGGAAGGAGGAGGACCGATTTCTCCACTCATAATGGGAATAAGTCACAACATCCGACAGGTGTGGGGTCCGGTGGTGCGGTGCAGCTGGGAGGGCTGCAGCATGGCAGGAGGCTGTGCGCCCCGGGCTGCCCCTGGGCACGGTGCAGGGAGATGGGTGCCCCCCTGATGGAGGAGAGCAGGGAGGCAGCGGGGTCTGTGCTGCCACCGGAAAGCTTTTCACAGCCTTCTGACTGGGAATGACATGGGCGTTCACACTGCCATCTGCGTGCAGCTCTGTGCTCAGAGCTGAGCCAGGCCGTTCCCACTCAAGAAATGGGTTTAGAATTCCACCTCCTGAGGATCTGCCCTTCAAAGCTCCTTCCTCTCCTTTGCATCGAAGCCGTGCAGCCCGCTTGCAACAGTTTAGTAGTTTAGGGTGAGATGTTACGCAGTAGGGTGTTCACAGACCCTGCGGTACTTTGCTTGCTCCACAGGGTTACCCATGGGAGGCAAGAACAGGATGGGCGGCTGGTGGTGTCTGAAAGGGGCATACGTGCTGCTTTGGCCTTGCAAACCCAGGGCTGGGTTGCAGGAGCCATCTGTCCCTTGGAGATGGAAGTGAAGCATGGTGTCAGCATGGCACTGCAGTGTCTGGCTCGCAGGAACAGCATGCTGAGCTGGTAAGCCATACTGTTGCCATGCCTCAAACTGGTGTTCAGGCAATTCTTTGGATGCCACTCATTAATCCTGTAGCCTTGCTAGAGAGGGGGCAGGCACAGTTCAACCCAGTGGGTGTCTCTGCAGTGCTTTTAGGACACCACAGGTGTTGAGTTCCTCTGCATCACTGGGTTCAGCAGGTGAGTGAATAAATGCACAGTGATGGTTAAGGCCGTGTTTGCAAGCAGTAGCACATGGCAGCTGAAAGGACAGGTTACAACCTAAGGGCTTGGCTGCTGTTGTGTTTTGATGGTTGGTAAACGACCTTGATACTAATCAATGTGGCCTTTGACACTGGAAGTTATTGCTCTTAAAAAATACAGGTGAGGAGAAGCCAGGCAGCGCCGTACCACAGGTCACCCCACAGCCTACGTCAAACCAGGAGTGCTGTGCAGATCCCAGTCCCCTGGGAATGGGAGCACTTCGCATTCTAGACAGCAGAAGGAAAAAGTGGCTGTATGCTCCTGGCACTGGGATTGTGAGGCAGTGGGTTTCTGCCTTCAGTGCTGGGTGCTGAACCTTGAAGTGAAAGTGCTTCTGAGCTCCAGTGACCCTCAGCCCCCTGCAGCCTCCCCTGCCAGATGTGCTTGGATGAGAAGAAGCAAGTGAGCATGCTTCAGAGCAGGCAATAGCAAATTGCTCTGCCTTTGTTTAGAAAGTTGCATTCTTGAGGCATGAGAAGTTGGGCATGTCAGGAAAGGGCTTTCATATAAATCATCCTTCTGCCAATGAGAAGGAACTGGAAGGATGCGATGTACATACAGACCAAGCAAACTGTATAGCCAGGAGCAAATATAGTAAAAAATGACAGTAAAGCCATAATACCTTCTACAGGCTAAATGTTACTTCTCATGGGTGGCAGCATTACCTCTGATCTCCATAGCACGGTTCTTGCCTGTTGGCCGCGAGCAGGTGAAGGGCTGATTGCTGTGACATAGATGCTCCAAGGCTGTACGTACAAATGGTAGTAGTATAGGAAGTGCTGATGTACTGATGAAGAGATCAAAGATGCTTGTGTGGTGGCTGGCGGACTTTGGCAGGCCTCCTGTGCATGGCAGCTGCCAGGCAGTGGCAGACACCCAGGTGGAGCCTGGCTAAAAGCAATGGGCAGGCAGCGGGGAGGGCTGGCAGGGCAGGCTTGGCCTTATCGCTGTGCTTTTTGTTGTGGGCAGAAGAGAACCATGCTGGTATTTACCGAGTGGCAAAGGCCCAGGTTGGCAGTGTTATGTGCTGGGCTGGGCGTAGAAAGGGTTCTTGGTTCAACCATTGCAGATGTCAGAGTGCAGTACAGCTTGTGTTGGAAGAAACCATGACTTACAGCCAGCATCTTAACAAGAAGCTGAAAATCAGACTGTAAATAGCTCCCACCCTCGCTGAGGAAGCTGTCAGCGCTGATAAGACAGCAATAGCAATCTAAATTGAAGCGTGGCTGTCAGAATCTTTTGTGATGTTGTGGCCCTCTCTGCACGATGATGCAGCAGTCACAGCGGATTTGTGAAGGAGCAAACCGCACACTCGGGTGAGCGAGGGGGCATAGGGTGGATGTGGGGAACAGTGGGTACAAATTAAGGCTGCTTCTGTACAGGGAAATGAATGTATGACTTTTGCACAGGTGGCCATTCCTGTGCCGGGTTTAGTCTGTGGGTAAGAATAGCAGTGAGGAGGTGGCAGAGGAGCACGAATGTAGGCTAGCACGTGGAGTGCAGTCCTCAGGGACCTGGGCTGCGTGGATTGTGCCTACGCTCATCAGATTTATGCTGTAACTGCTGTGCTAATAGCAGCTCCTGCAAAAAAAAGCAAAAAACAACCCTCAGAGTCACCAAAAAAAGCAGCAGCAAGATCAGCATGGAGAAAATGAACACAAAACGAAGTCCTCAAGCAAATGAAGGCTTGAACTGTAGGAAAAGAGCAGGAGTGGATGCGGGGACAGTGTGACTGAAGTGCCCAGCAAAGGTGTGGGGCAGCAGCAGCTCAGTGAAGCGCCTTCCCACGAGGCAGCTGGTCCCAGGGGAGGCTGGACCCGGGTATGGGAGCAATATGGGGAGCACTGTGTGCTGCCTTCAGCAAGGTGCTGAATCGGCTGGTGTCAGACTGCTGGCCAGAAGGCACGGCTGGGGAGAAAGGACAGAACCACGCATCACTGGTGTTGAGGGATGCAGCAAGAAAGGTGAGAAAAGGAAACTGTACTGCTGTCAGCTTCTTAGAGATATGAGTGCAGCTAAAATAACTGAACTTGCCAATAGAGCGTGGGTCTGAGATGAGAGAGAGCGATTCCGAAGCAAAGATGCAAAAGTGACTGCAGTAATTAGGAGTGTTTGCAGACGATTTGGCCAAAGGTCAGACCCCATTGCAGCACTTGGTGGGACGAGGAGCATAGGAGCAGAGCTGAAGCAGTAGGAGCTGAATGCTGAGCCATGGAATCATGTGCTGCCCAGATCTGTGCTGTGAGATGAGTTGCTGAAGCGAGCACTGAATGACACAAGCTGCTCATCGTTAGGCTGGAATTCTAAGAAAGCCTCCTCTGTCTCATCACTGACCGTGGAGCATCTTGAGATGTTACGGCACAATAATAAATAGCATTGGTGCAGAACGTGCAGCTCCAGCGAATGTAAACTCGAGCAGCCGGCATCATGCGGATAGCAGTGTCAGATGTAAGTCTGCACACATTCTCTTTCCCCTTGCCGCTCTGCTGTTGGCTTTATCATGTGCAAGTGTGCAGCTGATGCAATGCAGGAATTGTGTGGTTCAGCAGTGGGACGCCAGCAAGCTCGGTGTCACCGATGGCACAACTTCTCTCTTATGTGAGGAGACACCGAAGGGTTGCTTGGTATGGAGAATAAAGTTGGCGTTAATGATAATTTATGAGAAGAACAGATCTGGTAAGAATCTCAGCTAAAGCAGTGTTAGAAAGTGGAGGAATACAGAAGTGAGTTGGTTCTTGTTCCTTAGAAATAACAAACACTGCAAGGAAATATCCAGAGAGGAATTACAGCCTGGCAGTGTACCAGCTGTATTCCTCACGTTCAGCAAAGTCTGGTTATTGAAAAGCTACAGCTTGAAGGTCAAATCAGATCCTGAACTGTTCTTTCTGCCCTAACATGTGAATGTGGTAGAAATATTCTGGAGCTATGGGCAGGCTTGTCAGCATCTTCCAGAGCAATGCCTCGGAAATAAGACCAAGTGTTAAATAAAATGGCATGCTTTGGCTCCTTACCTCTGGCGTTATCCAGGAAAGGTGGAAGTATCTGAGACTTGGGTTGGAACAAAGTAGGTGATGGAGAGAATCCTTTCAGTCAGCAGTGAGTGGCGGTGTGTGGGTTTGGGGGCATGGAGGGCTGAACTGGGTTGGTTCTCACTGCCCCCTGCTCTGCAGAGAGATGGCGGCTCTCCCCATTCCTGTATTCTGTGGTTGCAGCCCTGCTGGGAATGATTTACATTCCTTTCCAAGGTCTAACTTGACTCTTGGCACTTCTCAGCATGCTCCTGAGCTGCCTGACTCCTAAGCAGGATCTCACTTGGAGGAGGCATTTTCTTCTTTCTCACTTAGTTCTCAGCTCACTCTGATATGCAGGTTCATGTTCTTCCAGGTGGCTACTAATGCTTTGGTTTGCACAACTTCAGGCTTGCTTTACACAGACGTGCGTGTGCATGCAGTGCTGCTTTGCCAATGCAGTAACTGGGTCTGGGATAAGCTTTTGGTGTCAGGTAGGTCCTGGGCCAGCTCCTTCACTTAGGCTGTCTCAAGGCACGTCAAGGCATCAGATCAGAGGCAGAGGGAAAAGGTGGGTCAGATAAAATGCTATATATTCCACAATCGTTAGCCAGCCCGTAAGTTGTAGTCACCATGAACTCTGTGTAGCAGAGGACCTGTGCAGTCCAGCCCAGCATGTAGGTGCAGTTGGCTGTGTGTCGCAATGCAAAGCAATGAATTAAATCTGATCCCCCAAATCCAGGTTGAATTTAAGCATCCAGTGCTGGACTCAAGTCAGCTCTCAGCCTGAAACAAGGCCCCAGATTAGCATGAGCTAGGGCAGCTCATGCAGTATTTACAGGAGGCAGGCTTTGAAATTCATGTACTGGAGCACAGCCTAGTGCAGGTGGTGCCTTCTTTCTGGATGCCTTAAGCTACATGTGGGCCTGAAGGGCAGGCAGAGGTGGCCGCAGCTTGTAGCACTGCAAGCAACCGTGTCCTGGCACTGTGCAATGCAGCCACTGCTAACGTGGAATTGCAGCTGCCTGCTTGAGAGACTGTTGCAGAAGAATGAATGCATTGGATTGTTTCAGGTCTCTGCAGTCTCAGTGAGTTGACATGTGGTCTTTTCTGAGGTCGAGTGCCACAACCAGGTATTTTCCCTTTCTCTTTTATGGCCAAATGGGCAGGAATCTGTTTCTCAGGTCGTATCGCTTTCCCCCAGAAGTTACTCATCTCCTGTCTCTCCCTCCTGCTCCTTGTCAGGCTGACATGTCCCTGTGCAGATGACTCCCCCTAGCCCAGCATTCCCCCTGCATACCAGCGCTGCCCTTTCTCATTGCTCCTGAAGGATGACCGGAGGAGCAGAGGCTTGCTTCCCACTCACTGCATGCCACTGCTTCTTTACGGTAACCGTATTGCTGCATTTGCTTACTATGCTGATTATCAAGTCCTGTTGATTCCCACTGCTGCCTGCTGAATGCACTTGGTGGGACAGCTTGCACTGACACCTGGATCTCCTTGGTGGTGGGTTAGAGCATTATGACGGCTCACAGCATATAGCAGAAGCACTCTCTGATGCAAATCCCCTGCTCTGTCACACCAGGATGGCTTGCATGGCACCCATACTAGGAGCTGTGCGGCTTTCATATGCCTCTGTGCTCTGGACTAACCTGTACGATTGGCTTTCCTTCCCATTCATTGCTCATCTCCTGTTCCCTGACATTAACAAATGCACCAAATAAACTCCTGGGCAGGAGGACGTGCCAGTGTCAAGGAACCTGCAACGTCTCTGTTTCTGGTGATTAACGCTCCAGCTTGCTCCTGCTGACACTGCTCTAGCAGGGGTTGGGCTAGGTGACCCTGGAGGTCCCTTCTTCCTCAGCTGTTCTGTGCTCAGTGATCCATCACTCATGTCTCACATGCAGCTTTGCAAGGGTTTGTGGCCTGGTGGCAATAAGGATCTGTCACCCAGGATGGCGAGTGCGGAGCAACTGTGGTAGCTGGCCTGGCAGTGCGTGTGTGTGCCTGCTTAGCACAGCTGTGGTGCCTGGACCAAACACCTGCATTGCCCCTTGCCCGCTCTCCTAGCGGCTGAAAGCAGATGCTTCAGAAAGAGCTGGGTGAGTGCACACTGGTCTGGCCTTAACGCACCCATGGCTTTCCAGAGATGCTTGTTGAATCCTGCGTTGTGACCGGCCCCAAGTGGTGGCTCTGTGGGGCCTTAGTTCCACTTGTTAGCCAGTTCCTGTCTTCACGGCTGTCTGGGAGCTGAGGCCACAGTCCTTCTGCTTCCTGGTGCAGGCAGGATGGTGTTGCTGCCCCAAGGCTCCCCACGGGTGTCGGGATCGGTTTGGCTGGACAGAGCAGCACAGGAACACGTTGACATGTGGTTGTGTTGAGGGTGCGGAAGAAAAATGCTTGCTGAGTGGACAGAAGTGACTCTGCATGTTGTAAGTGGGTCACTTGAGAGTGTCCCACGCCTGTTACGCAAGCAGAGACGTACTTATGCTGTAGCTGACAGCCACCTGCTCCCTTTGCTTTTTGGCTGGTACCGCAGCTCCAGCTCTGCAGGCTTCTCATTTTAGGTCTAATTTTATTCCTTCGTCTCTTAGCCAGTTGTTCTTTGCATTTCCTGGTAACCCGCTTTCTTCTCCCTCTCAATGACTTGCCAAAGCTTGTCCCAGTCCTATTCTCACCCAAGCTGTATTTTCTTTTCTGATAGAAGCAGCTTTTTGCACGTTGCTCCATTTCCCCTCCCCTCCAGCCTTTGTTTCCTCGTTTGTGCTGGGAGATGTTTGCTCAGTAGCAGGCTTTTCTCTCAGCAGCTTCTCATTGTTCTGTCCTTGATCCCAGTGTGCCGTGCCCCCAGTCGGCAGGCTCAGCCTGTCCAAGGTGCTCAGCCTCAAGCACGTTGTGGTCCTCAGAATGCCCTTTGCTTCTTGTCCACTCATTCACCAACACTCAGTAAAGGGCAAACCACAATCTTCTCCAGAGAAAGGTTTGGCAAAACCAATAGTCCACAGGACCACATCGCTGTTTATCCTGTAAGTCACTGCAGCCAGCTCACGTTTCTCTGGTGCTTTGCCTCCCAGGCTTCTTCTCTTAATCTGCAGGTCAGTAGCATGTCTTTCCTCTCAGGATTCATATATTTCTGTCAGCCAGGTTCTGCTCGCTCCTTGCCTTTGCCATCCCCAGGGAAGAGTCGCCGCTTCCCACGTGGATAAGAATAAGAATCACAGAAAAGCTTGGGTTGGAAGGAACCTTGAAGTCCCCCAGAGCCTCAACCCGTGCTGTGTGCAGGGCTGCCCCCCACCAGCTCAGGCTGCCCAGGGCCCCATCCAACCAGGCCTTCAGCGCCTCCAGGAATGGGGCACCACAGCTTCTCTGGGCACCCCGTACCAGAGCCTCACTGCCCT
Organism: Bambusicola thoracicus; assembly: GCA_002909625.1. Classification (NCBI taxonomy): domain Eukaryota; kingdom Metazoa; phylum Chordata; class Aves; order Galliformes; family Phasianidae; genus Bambusicola; species Bambusicola thoracicus. The sequence goes on from PPHD01011723.1 coordinate 9,387, forward strand.
CTGAGTGGGGGAAAAAAATTCTTTTCAACATCTAACCTAAATCTCCCCTCTTCTAGTTTAAAGCCATTCCTCCTTGTCCTACTGCTATCAGACCATGTAAAAAGTTGCTCTTCCTTCTGCTTTTGAGCTTCCTGCTCTTCTCCAGGCTGAACGAGCCCAGATCCCCAAACCTTTCCTCACAAGAGAGGTGCTCCAGCCTTCTGAGCATTCTCATGGCGTCCTCTGGACCACTCCAACAGCTCCACGTCTTTCTTATGTGGGGGCCCGAGACCTGGATGCAGTACTTCAGACGGGGCCTCACGAGGGCACAGCAGAGGGGGGACAATTACCCCCTTAGCCCTGCTGCCACCCCTCTGTTGATGGAATTCTGTGCCATGCTGTGAGCCAGCGGTAACAGGCCATGTCCTGCTCTCTCTCCAGCCTGCGGAGCTGCTGCCCCTGCTATGATGCCCGGGCAGATCCCCGACCCGTCCCTGACGGCCGGTGCGCTGCCAGGGCTCGGCCCCTTGACAGGACTGCCTGGTACCGCCCTGACAGCCGAGGAGCTGAAATACGCCGACATCCGCAACATTGGGGCCATGATCTCACCGCTCCACTTCCTGGAGGTGAAGCTCGGGAAGAGACCCCAGCCTGTGAAAAGTGAGGTGAGTCCAAAGGCTGCTATCAGAGGGCTCATGTGGTGCTTTCCTCCCATCTCTGGCAGACATGAACCCTTGGTGCTGCACAGCATTTTCCTTGTGCTCTCTGCTCATGTTTTAGCTGGCTCCTTGATCCTCACTGCTGTTGAGTGTTTGCATCTCCCACTGCCTGCAAACAGAAATCCCTCAGTTCGAGGCCCCAGTCTGCAACTCCTTTAGCAGCTTTTGATCTGCAATAGCCAGGGAAGCCCTGCAGCTGGCTGGGAACGTGCTGGCACTGGAAAAGGACGTGTTCAGGATGCAGCTGCAGGCCTGATACCTATCGTAAAGCAGCGCTTGTAGTAAAGCTGTGTCTGCATGGATGTCATGCACCAAACAGTGGGTGCAATACTCCCATGGCTGTATGTGCTGTGAAACAAAGAGAGAGTCTTTAGGCTGTGTGCTGCCCTCCAAGGGCACAGCTCCCTTCCTCTGGGGCACCTCGGAGCTGGCCCTGCAGCAGCTGTTTGCCCTCAGTGCCTGTGGGGGCGGGCATGCCGTCCCACCAGCTCTGCATAACAGGGGCAGGGTAGTCCTGCCCCACTGTAAACACTGAATGTGCTGTAAGCTGCTTGCTCAGACACTGTGGAGGAAAGACGAGGGGAAATCCACTGACAGCCCCTGGACTGCCAACCTCCCCTTCAGCCTCCTCCTCCCCCTACATGGCTGTGGAGCCAAGGAGTCGAGGACAGCAAATGGAGCGTCCCTGGCATGGGCTTTGCAGCAAAAGCCTGGAAGAGCTGAAGCAGTGGCTGCTTATTCCATGAGCAGCCAAGAAGCAACCCACGCATAGTTTTGCAATGCAGCCTGCAGCTGCTTTCCTCTTGCAGGGAGTAGCCTGGGCACCAGCATGCCCTGCTCTGTGCAGGGAGGACAGGCAGCTTTCTCTTCTGTGCTGTGGGCAGCAGCATCCCCTAGCATGGGGTGTCTGTCTGTGGCAGGGCGTGCAGAGCTCACCCAATGGGTGCTGGGCACTGGTGTGGGGGAGGTGGGGAGCCTTGCTGAGCAGCCTGTGCTCGTCTTGGGGCAGCTGGGAAAAGGTGCTGCCAGGCTTTTCTACCTCTTGAACCCACAAAGGACGTGTCCCTTGGGCCAGAGGCAGCAGTCCTGCCTCTCACACTGATGCCAGCCTCCTGGATGCTGCTGGCTGGAGCAATTCAGGAGGCAACCCTCCTACCAACAGGGCTCACCTGCAGATTGATTGCTATAACATGTTATGGGGGGGTTGATGCTCCATCATCTTCCCTTGTGCCTCTAACTGAGCTGAGTCCTAGCACCAGGGCCAGGTCACCATTTTGAGCTGAAACAGAGGTAGAAAGGAAGAGGGCTGCTTTCTTGAAGTCACAGAACCTGTGGGCAACAAAAAGGGGAGCCAAGAGTTCAAGATCTGCTATCTGAGCGGAGCTCACCTCCCTGTACACTCTATCTAAGAAACACGGTCCTTTGCTGGTGTTTTGTGAGGTACTGGGGAAGCTGAAGGGGATAGGGGAGAGTCAGTTGACTGCTACTGAACAGAGCAACCGGGCCTGGAAACATGGTAGGCATTTCCAGAGAGACAGTGAGGGCTGCACTGTTACTGTTCTCCCAGGACAAGGCAGCAGGGCATGGAGTTCAGGCCTTCCTGGTCACTTCTTCCAGTGCCACCACTGGCCTTTGAGGCATCAGTGCAAATCCCTCCCAGGTTCTTCCAGGTACAGCACACAATACCCCACGCATTGCTGTGGCAGAGGAGTGATTGCAGCCCAATGCTGTGGGAAATCTGTGTGGTTTGTGCTGACTTAGCATGTTATTTTTCTCTAACATTGCAAATTTGGTATAATGCTTGGGAAGTAAAGTATAGCAGATGCAAAAGCTTTTAATGCTATGAGACTTGGGTGCTGTCTTCTGAACATTAGACATGCAGCTTACTTAATTCTGCCCAGACAGTGTTTCATCCCATTCTTGCATGTCACGTTGAGATATTCTGATTAGTGGGACTTGGACAAGAATGTTAGCAGCTTGCCTGGATTGGATGATGGCCCTTGCAGCCTTCATTTCCTGCAGAGTTGGATACCACCGGTGTATCTTTGTCTGGGACGCTTAAGCAGCCCTCACTTTCACCACCACTTCGTGGCCTCAGTACTGGAGATCTACAGCTCCATTTGAGGTCCCTAAGCCCAAGAGTGAGCAATTAGGCTGCTCAAATGGTGTGTGCTGTGAAAGGCTCCCCTTGGAGATACCTTCTAATCACACTCACCTGGGGAGCGCTAGAGACAGGAGGAGGCTGCCTTGTCAAACTGGAGTTGCCCTTAAAGAACATGCAAGTAGGCTGCGGACGTGATTGTAAAGTAAATGTTTCTGCTGCTGTATTTGAAAAGAGTTTGCTGTGGGATGTCAGTTGTTAGGAACGAGGCAGCGCAGTCTGAAACCTCAAATTTCAGAGTCCCAGGCCAAATGTGCATGATTGTTTGTGGGTCTTAATGACAACAGGGTCTTTTTCTCCTATATCTGTGTCCCAAATTTGCAGGACTTTTTGGCACTCAGAGTTTTCTTGAGAAGGAGCTGGTTTGAGTCCTCGGGTGTAAGCATGCCATAGGCCACTTTCACGGGCTTTGTAGTAAAAATGCATAAGTATTTTGATTATGGGTTTTCAACTCATAGGGCTTATTAGCCTGGTCTGTGTGGTTTGACTCAGATAACACTGAGCAACTGAGTCATGGCAGGCAACGCTGCTGTGTCCTGCTTCCTTAGCAGGGATGCAGCACCTGTCCCTGCCTTGCTGCAGTGGCCCGGTGACTTGGCCAGCACTGAGGATGCAGCACTGGAGGTGCACTGGAAGTGGGCAACAAACAGACTCAGCTGGGAAGCTCTTCCAGGTGTCTCTGCACCCTGCCTCTAGCTGTGTGTTTGTTTGATGCTTTGAATACTCAGAATGGTGCCTCTAGATGTCTGTATGTGACAAGCTATGATGTTCTGGCAACAACGTGCTTGGTTCTTGGTGAGGATGGGACCACGTTGCTGGTGAGAGTAGCGTCAGGGCTGCTAGGGGCTCCCAGCCTCCTCCCATGCCCCCCCTTGATGCTCTGACCTGGACTTCTGCATCTCATTGCAGCTTGATGAGGAAGAGGAGAGGAGGAAAAGGCGCCGGGAGAAAAACAAAGTAGCAGCAGCGCGATGTCGTAACAAGAAGAAGGAGAGGACGGAGTTCCTGCAGCGGGTGGGTGCCCTGACCTGGAGGTGGGCTTGGGGCAGAGGGCTCTGATAGCTCCCTGTATCTGTGCTGGAGCGGGAGCGCTGTGTGAGCGTGGCGCAGGACGGGCTGGATGCCCGCTGGCCCCCTGCCCAAATTCCAGGAGGTTTCCTCATTCAGAGGCCAGGTGCCCTCTGGTGGTGGCCTCAAGACAGAAACCACTTCTGGCGCCTTGCTTTTCGGTGAGGGCTGGTGGGGTGCGGGCAAGCGACAGGGCTGTATCATTTCACAAGGGCAGGTCCTTGCAGACAGAGAGGCGAACCTTTTAAAATGTGAACATGCAGGTTCATTTCCCAACATCCTCCCAGCCTGCAGAAAGCAGCCAGGCATGGGGCTGCTGTGGTGCAGCAGAGCCCCGTCCGAGGAGATAGCTCTGTTTCCTTAACCTGACACGAGGTAACGGACTGGGTAGGAGCTGCCTAGAGAAGCCTGATGCCTTGGCATGTCTTCAGGCTGCTCCTTTACTGCAGGGGCTGAGTAGCAGTGGCTTGTTGGCCAAGTATTTCTCTTTGCGCCTTGTCCTCATGGAGCAGTCACGTGTGGTTGTGTTTCTGCCATGTTAGGAGTCTGAGCGCCTGGAGCTCATGAACGCTGAACTGAAGGCCCAGATAGAAGAGCTGAAACAAGAGAGGCAGCAGCTGATCCTGATGCTGAACCGGCACCGTCCCACCTGCATCGTACGGACAGACAGCATCAAGACGCCCGAGAGCGAAGCCAACCCGCTGCTGGAGCAGCTGGAGAAGAAGTGAAGGTGGCACTGGAGGAGGAGACCGGCACGGGGTCTTCCAGGGTCTCTAATGTATGTACCGTATGAAGAACTGTGCACCGAGGCCTGGCGCGTCCAGGACTCAGTGGGCTTCCTTGGGAACTATGGACCAAAACAATTTGGGGACAGAGAAGATTGGGAATCTGTCAACCGTCTACTCCGTGGCTGAACCCGGGAGCAGGGCTGGTGGCGCGGGCGAGGGCGACCTCCGTGTGATACCTCATCACAGCCCTGCAGCCCATTTGTGGCCCCGGGGACCCGCGGCGCACAGAGGAGGAAGAGGAGGCGGGAGAAGACCTCCTGCTCAGCCCTCCTCCCCACAGCCCTCGGCGTGCCCGTGGGGCGCAGGGACCACGGCCTGCCGGAGCCGTCCCCAGAGGCTGCCGCCGCTCCCGGCGCACACTCGGCACGGAACCCAGCCGCAGAACCGCAGACACTTGACGCGCCCCGTCCGGTGGCAGGCCCGTCGGGGCCCGGTGGCGCCGGCGGGGGGGGGGGGGGGGGG
>PPHD01011725.1:0-18595 GCA_002909625.1 Bambusicola thoracicus
CAGTTTTCTGCAGCCAGGTGAACTCATCCCCACGTGCTCCATATCCAAGAGCCCCAACCCGCAGCCCATCCCCAGCAGCAGATTCTGAGTGACTGATAACTTTGTGCAGGAAACAGAAACAGCGACTGGTGTGAATTCAGGATGGAGGGATGGTTACTCGTGCTTGGCGTTTCCTGCCGCTGCTCTGGTCTGCTGGAGCTTAAATTTCATTCAGAAGTAGTTTTGTCTGTTTCTTTGGTAATTATTTCCATTACAGAGATTGTGTTTCAGAAGGGAAAGGGTTTGGCAGGGGTTTATCGGTGCGTGCTGCGCTCAGCTCTGGCGCTGTCATTTGCTGTGATCGTCTCCTCCTTGCTTACCTGAGAGCCTCCCGCATGTGTGGTGTGCCAGAGAACAGGAGATGGGGGCAGGAGGAGAAGCAGAGTAAGGAAATTCAGGAGTCGTGCTCAGTACAGTGGCAGTGATTTTCCCTCCCCCAGCCTCAACCATTCCGCAGCCCCCCAAGGCCCAAGCGTTTACCAGTGCTTTGCCCTGAGTTTTGTGGAGGAGGCGGTAGCCTTGCATCCATCCAGGTTTGCCCCACAGGTTTGCCCCATCAGGGGTTTACTGCAGCCCAAGGGCTCCTATTTATGAAGCGCTGGATTTTCGTAGGCTTTCTTTTGCCTTTCTCTCCGCAGCCCAGGTTGTGCCTGCCAAAAATCACAGTTGGAAGTTAAGAATGCGGTCCTTACGAAGCAGAACCGTGTTTATCCCAATAGGGATTTTAACAGAGTAAAGATTTAAGGACGTGATTAGAAGTTTTCTGCCCTTCAGGGCACCGCCCTTTGGGGTGTGCAAAGAGTGGAGAAGGCGCTTGCGTAAGGGTTTATCTAAAACAAAGCAAAGGCTTTATAGGCCCCAAACATTGATTTGCTCATTGGGCTGCCCTGGAAAAACCTGCCAATTATTCCCCTTTCCCCGGTGTGTTCCTGAGTTTACTGACCTAAGGCAAGAGGGAGGCAGGCAGGCTGCCCTGCGGGGCCGAGACTCACCTGGCACATAAGAGGCACTCTTTCAACAGGTGTCATTAAATGCGAGGAGTTATTAAACACTATTGCAATCTCACTAAAGAAGAACAAAAGCAATGGAGTTTTTTCAAGGAGCTATTTGCGTCGGTATTTTTGTCCCCGCTTCAAGATCCTTTGTGAAAGCTATTAATTATACCATTTTATATTTCAAATATATTTTGTACATTACTTTACAGTTTCCTATTCTGGAAAATTACCAATCTGAAGCTGCCTCCGTATCGTAGAATTGGAGGAATTATGTTTCCCATCCTCAGAGCAAACATGCAAGTGAGATAGAGAATACATAAGCAGGAGAGTGTCTCCCGAGGAGCACAGATGACTTCAGTCCCCTATAAGCTGCTAAGAAAGGTTTTAGAATAGCAGCGTTCCCATTAAAAAAATAAGAAACTGAGAGAGAAGTGTTCAGGGCGGATATTCACCGCAGTCCCTTCAGGTCCAAACTTTTAAAGACAAATCTGTCAGACCCAGCTGTCGGCACGGACAGCTCGGCGCGGCACGCTGTGGTACAACATGTACAACGACCCACTTTTCCCGGAGTGACAAATCAATCACTGCATCATCACACATCAGTTTAGGGGCCGTGGGGACGGAAGTGGCTTTGTTGCACGTTAGCGATTTGGGTGGGCAGAGGGACGGAAAGATGTACGATGGAGATCCAGGGAACAAAATTACACACGGTCAAATGAGAATCCATTTCCTGCAGTATCTCTTCGCCTGTGGCACACTGTCTATCAACAATACACAGGTACAAATTGGCCTGGAGATGCAGCTTTAACTATCCAAACTGAGAAAACTGCATTAGCAGCGTGCTGCTCTGCTTGGCCAGGCGCCGCGTGCCTGGCAGGGTGTACCTTACACAGGGCAGCTGGTTCCCTCACAGTGACTAAAGTACTCCGATGCCATTAAAATAACTGCTTCTGTATCGAGAGATTGGAAGGGGACATTGCAATACGTTGCAGTTAGACCAGATTGATGGTGTTCTGCAAATCTTGCAATATTTACTGTTAAACACGGTGGGCGCTGTCAAGGTGAAAGGAATAGGATCGGCACTCTGTCTGGTTTGCATGGAACAGTGAATAACGTGAGATAACTTTTATCTTTTTTTTTTTCCCTCTTGTTTGAACAGGTAATATTTTTATACTGCCTTCATCAACATATGGGTATCACTCCTGGGAAAGGAATGAAAGTCTGTTAATTTATTTGATCAGACAAGAGAAATAATAGAAAACCGAAGCGAAGGCTCACATTTGTCATGTGTTTGAATTAGTGGAAAGCTGGAGAAAGCAGAAAAATGTTGCGAGGAGTTCAAAGATGAGAGGGTTTATTGAATTAGAAAAAATATTAATAGCATTAATCATTTCCAAAACAGGCTTCTTAACATGTATAATGATTATATAAAGGATTGAGGAAATAAAAATGAAAGAAAAAAAAATCAGATATGGAAAGTTACAGTTTTCTGTGTTTAGGAAAAAAGGGGATACATTTCCACTGATTTACATCCATCCAATCTGACTGGGGTGGGGAAAATACCAGGTAAGGATCCCCCAAAGTATCTATCAATATGAAGGATCCGAAGGAGCAGCCATAGTTCAGATTACAAGTCATGTGAGGCACAAATTTCCAGGTTAATTCAGCATATAGTTCCTATCTAGCTTTGTGTAGGAAGGAAGAAAAGGCCGCTGAGCTTGTAGTTTCGTAAATTATATTATTGCAGAGCTACTTGCTCATAGCCTCAGGACAGATACATTCTTCTTAGAGTGTGCTGTGAGGCTTTGAAAGCCTCGCATGGTGTCTGAGAAGCTGCTGAGAAGCAGAGGTGGAGGGCAAGCAAAATATCTGTGAGGGAAAAGGAGGCTTTGTTTTGATATAATCACAACAACAACCGTGTTGTTTGATTTATAAAGACACAAAAATAGACTAACCCAGAAAGGTGAGAAAAGCAAAATCTTTGGAAAATGCTGATGAGTGATGCAAACTCTAGGTAAAGGAGCAGGACACTTGCAGAGAGCCCTGCAAAAGTCATCAGGCTGCACAGCCGTAGCACTGCCAGCATTATTTGAATGAGGGTGTCTGGGCACCGACTCGAGTCATACTCCAGGATGTCCTGGTGGAGCAGTATGCTGCCGGGTTTGCAGTAGCTTCTTTGGAAGACCGATACATTTATTTCCTTATTATCTATGAAAGGAACCCTCACCTTAGGGTGCACTCAGGCTAAATCACTCAGAACAGGCCCTTGGTCACATGCTGAAATGCCCACTTGAAAGCTTCATCCCGGTCTTTAAATCAGACATCTCTTTTGTCTCCTGAAATGGCCTCAGAATGACTGCATTCTGCAGAAGTGTGCGCTAGCAACTGGCGCAGTGGAGGGTCAGGCTGATCAGCGATGAGTTTCTTTCTTTCAAAAGCAAATGTAGTTCAAAGTCCTGTGGTATGACCTTGCTAGGGCTGTAAGTGTGCTTAATTCACAAATCCTCTCTTTTTAAAAGAGAAGAAAAAAAATCGACTACCAGTGTAGCAGTGAGCAGAGCCAAGCATGTTAATGAGTGGAACTGAGGGATGAGCATGGCAGACCCAGCCTCCTGTCCTGCCTGTCACTTACTTGCCATTTCCCTTCCTACCAGGAACACAGCAGCTCCCTAGAACTTAAGGTGGAAATTAACCAGACAACAGACTTGTCAACTCTTGATATAAATAACAGTTGCTAAACGTCTGTAAGTTTCAATACTATTTGAGTTCAATGAAAGTGTTGTGACCATCGGTTGTAGGGAAGCAAAAATCCTTTAGCCAGCCTGGGTGTTCTTAAAACCCTTGTGCAGCTTGCCGCAGAGATAATTGCAACTGTCAGGTTTTTTTTCCCCCCACACAGTAGCTTTGACATGGGGTGTGTCAAAATGCTGCCAGGGCAATAGGTAGTTGGGTTTGGTATGTGGGGAGGTGCTGGGATGCGGCCTTGTCTTGTGTCCTGCGCAGAACCTCCCACACGCAAAGTGTGTTGTTACAAACTACTTGAAGAAATCTCTTGCTTTGAGTCTGGAAGACTTTTTCACCTCCCCTGATCAAAAAATTCGTAAGAAGGGTTTAGTTGGGTCTATATTTCCTATAAATGCCTGAATATATTTATGAGGTAAATATGAAGTTATCTTTCTGTACATAATGGATGGATGAGCCTCTGTGAGGCCTTTGGTTTTCTGTTTGGCATTGCCATCATTTAAATTTGATGAGGGCCCAAGGAAATGTCTTAGAAGTGTCTTGAGAAAGGCATGGTCTGCAGGCAGCAGGAACTCAGGTTGAACAGAAGCTGCTATAAGGAATGGCTTCAGGGTGCTGTGTATAGACATATTGTAGACACAGTTAATAGCTATCTTGCCTCTAATAATCTTAACCTTCACATCCCTTGTGTTCCTGAGGGCTCCAGAAAGCTACTATCACAATAGGGTATTACTCTTTCAAAGGTCTCCTGCACTGCAACCAAAACATCAGACTTCAACTTTTCCCCTGCAGCTAAATCAGTGAGAACATATAAATCTGTTGAAGGTGGAATTTGTGCTGTTCCATTCCCCTCTTCCATTTCAGTTCTGTTTTCTATCAAAGGAGTTAGTGCAACATGCTCCTGCCTTCCTGCATGGATGTCAAAAAGATGTGTCAGAATCTGCTTGTGAAGGGTAAAGTCATAGGACTGCCACAGTCCCAAGAGGGTGAGGCAGTAATGGCTCTGTAACAAGACATGACCTTCTAATATAAACACATCACAAATGGTGTCCAAAGCCAGGCTTCTGAAATTGCTCTACAATGAAGGCCAATCAAGCAAAAATGCTTTCCTAGGCAATCCCTGGAGAGCACTTTAAGTTAAAAAAATCTGTTCTGTAAATGGGAGAACCAGTCTCCAAATCTGTTTAAGAGAAGAGAAAGTTAAAGAGGAACATTTGCCAATGTATCTTTGAGAGATACAGTCTTCTGAGTGCAGATATAAGAAAATGTACAAGCTTGTGTGTCCTTTATTTAGCTGGCTAATACCTTAGAACAGCATTTAGACATATGAATAATTACATTTCAGACATGAATACAGCTCTTGGTGAGTGTAGGAGAGGAAGGTCTTGATAGAATAAGGAAAGAAATAACATTTATGCATTATGGGTGCTAGTAACTTCATTTATTTTAGGCCCTGGGTGTTGCATAAGGGAAATTCAGGTTGCAGATTGCAGCTCAGATCTGTCTTAGCCATTCCTCTCTGGCTTCACATATATGTTGTAGTTTTTGTCTTACAACATTATCAGCTACTCGAATACGGTCTTGTGGGAAGCACTCTGGATTTGAGTGTGGACAGGCAGTACATTAGCTAATATGATTCCATTAAAAAGGGATTCCATAGCTAGTGCCCCAATTAAATGAAGAAGAGTCAATATTAATAAACCTTCCAAAGAAAGGGATAAAATCAAATACCCACAGTGACCCTATAGACATCAGTGCTAGTCAGATCAATACGTACCCATAAGCACTGATGGAAATAGCTAAATAACAAGAACATATCTAGGCCACTGAGATTTGGCAGTACAGCACATCCATAAGGTATCCTTTGTTTTCTCTACATGGCTTTCCATTCCCTTACCCTGCTGCCGAAGATCAGTGTCGTGAGCATGAACTGCCTGTCTGCAAACAACCTTTTGCTGGAGTACATCCTGTCTTCTCTTGACACCTTGTCTGAAACAGGTTTCTTGGACGTGAAAAGATGCAGTTCAAAAAGTTGAATAACCAATAACCCATACCCTTGAAAGCTTACACCCCCTAATGCAACTGAAATTATTTTCATTTGTGTTTACAGTTGTCATCAAATATATCCGCTGTAGCTGAGCACAACTCCACTGACGTAAATAACTGGGCATTCACTTTGTTGGAACTACATTTGGATCTGAGACAAAGTTTTGCCAGTGCAAGGAGGGATATGACCAAATACCCCAGAAATGCATCTGTCTGTTACTTTCTAGAGGGTTTTGCTACTCTGGAAGTGTTGTAAGACTGTACTCTTATCTTTTCTACCCAGATATCATGTTCATGACGCATATCTTTGTGCCATCAAGGTCTGGTGGTTACAATTCACTGTGCTCTCAGCTACTGTTCAGGAGGATTTGAAACACTGTAGAATTTCGGCATCTGTTTTATGCTGATTTCGAGAGGAGAATGGGAGAAGAGGGTGCCAAGTTACCAAGAACAACAAACACTTTGGGCCAAATTCTTCTCTCATCTACGCTGGTGTAAATCTAATGTCTCTTCATCCAGCTGGCAAGTAAATTTAAGCCAGTACGACATAGGGCCGAGTCAAGCCCTTTGATTTGGAAGAACACAATTACTTCCTCTGGCTCAAGACCAAGGAAATATATTTATATTTATAAAATATACGATAGATAGTAGAAGAAATTCTGTTAACAGTTATTTTTATGTGGGTATTGCATAAAAGCACTCCATTCAGGTCTGAAAACTATGCTCTCAGATCTCATCCTAAAGGAATGTTTATCATGAATGCCTGAAAGAGTACAATTAAAAGTTGTTTAGAATCGTAAACTGTTCTATTTATCAAAATGAACTTATAATTCCAGATTTTAAAATAGCTAATGGTGTACAAATGGATTTTAGCACATATTAAAGGTGTTGTCTTAAGAAATGTTGGGGAAAAAAAAATGTTGTAAGATTAATTATGGCAAAGAAATAGGTGACTTCATAACTCTTCCCAAGGCATCACAGTTAGTAAAATATTACACCTTTTTTTTTTCCTATAGCAGAAACACAACAGAACAACATTTTTCTTGAGCGGTCAACATTAATTGCAAACGGATGGCCACTTCTGAACGTGGGAGTCTTTGCTGGGCCACGTTTAATTATATTAATGGCCGACATGTCAGCGTGCCCGGTCCGGCAGCCCGGCTGGTGGAGCCGCTGCAGTGGCATTGGCCGAAGCAGTCGTGCCACACGGGGGAGTCTCTCTGCATGCACAGCAAAGTTCCTCTGCTTCATAAATCACTCGCTTTGAAACCTGATTTCTCTGTACTGCAGCGTTGTCAGTTTGTCTGAGAGATAACACAAGAGCTGCAACACTTGGCAGGGTAAAACAAAGCCTAAACTGTGATGTTTCTATAAATGAATTCCTTATAAGTAAGGGAGAATAGGATTTTGTTGGTGGGGAAATGCGTGTCAAGCATGATTCTTGCCAACTTGCTGTTATTGGAATGGTAAGAAAAAGATTGAGCTATTTGAGCTATCAGCTAACAAAACACTTCAGTTTCTATGTGATCTTTTAGAAAAACAGAGGATGTGGCACGTTCACTGCGTGGCATGGCATGGCAGCACCTTATCTCAGCGCAGTGAAAATGGAACAATAGTGCTGGGGCAGGATTGGGCCATTTCCACATTCCATTTTTCACTGCGGGGTGGCCTTCAGCTGCATCAGATCATCTTAATGAGCCTTCTCCTGGATTTTCATACATCATTCCTACGTCCTTACAATGCCACAGAGAAGACTTCCTTTGCCAGTTCATTGTTACCTGCTACAGACTGCAGCTAGCACAATGTACTATTATCCAGCAGAACAACATGTACTGACAAACACTGTTTAGTGTATTGGTTACCACTTTGAGAAAGCCAGGGTCACTGCGGAACAATACCAAAAGAAGTCTCACTAGCTTCTTCTCCCTCCTCCATTGAATGAGCTGTTAATAGACAAGCTTTTATAGAGCAAAAGAACTAAATACTTTACTAACTTACATTTGAAGGCCTCTGAATTGCATTAGCTGAGCCAGCTGAGTGGGAGCCAAGGCAATCTCCCCATGACTGTAGAAATTGTGGCACTGAGGCATGTGGAGGCAAAGAAAGAATGACAGTGACCAGGTTTACAATATGCAAAGCTGGAATAATTACTGCTTTCTGTGGCACAGAGTTTTTAGCCAAACTAAAATATGGAATGAGCATTCCCTTTAAATGCACAAGCGTGTGTGTTTGTGTGTGTCCGTGTTTCAAAACTTCCTGTCCTTTATGCAAACATTCATTTACAGCCCTAATGTAAACTCTTTGAAGTTAACTGTTAATTTTCCACTTTTGGACATTTTCCCCTTCCAACCCCTCTTGCTCCACTGTACAGACCATTCTCAGTATGAGCCACAGCTGCAGTTCTTTCTTATTACTCACTGTTTTCTTTGGGTACAGTTATTATGAATAGGACTATGAGCCATTTCTAATTCAATTATGTGGATGATGACTTGGGACCAGTGGAACTTGGACGTGCAGCTGAAAGGTGTTTGGGACCCTCCAGTTACCAGCCAAGGGGCTGACAGATGTTTTCTAGTTTCAATAACTTTCGCAAAGACATTAGTTCTCAAAAGCTACAGAACAACAAAAAAATAATAATACAGAAAGAGCAACATTGAAAAGAAAAAATGGAACCTTCAGATCATTCATTTGAAGACATTAAGTGGCAGAGCAGAATGAAGATGAAAGAAATGACAGCTAAAACTCATCCATCACTGAACAGTGATCATTTGAAACCTCTTGCTTTGAGCAAAGCTGAGAAACATTTAAAGGGTCAGGTTTTCACACACATCGACAAAAATTGGTTCAGATCATATATCATTTTTAAAACTTTGAGGTTAAAGATTTCAACCTGCTTACAAGTTTCTGTATTTATATTGTCCTTCTGATTTTGTACAGTCTTTGGTTAGAAATAAGCCAGGTGATGCCTCCGACCTGTTGTTGCAATCAATGATAGCTCTCTGAAACACCGCTGTAAGGGCCAAGAGTAGCTGGTTTGATGCAGCAGTGGCAAACAATCTGAGCGGGCATTCATTGAAGCATAACTTTTGCTCTAACCCCCACTAATGGGTAGCTAACTTTGATAGCTCTAGACTTCTTGGTACGTTTTCATGTAATTCATTCACAAACCAGACTAACGTGGGCCAGAGCCTCAGATAACAGCTTATCTAGCCAACTTGATCTTTGCTTGCTGAACTTTGTCTCAGAATCTGATTACTGCAGAGAAAACTTCCAGTCGTGTTGACATAGATTACCAGCCATCCACTGCTTCCATCTGAAAGGAAAATATTGTTCTATACTCAGAAACCCAACATCCCTGTACAGAGAGGAAAGATTTCTCTCGTTACTTTAAAGCCAATGGCAAAACTCACATTGACTTCAGAGGAGACAGAATTTCTTGCTGACTTATTAGATGCTTTCTCAGCTTCCAGTCCTGCAGTGACAACGTAGGTGAAGCAGCTCCTGGAGCTCTATTCACCAGAGATCAGACCAGACGGAGATTGTGTATTTTCAGGTCCTTGACTGTGAAACTTCTGCAAAAGCAAGGTTCACTTTTTTAGGCCATGGCTTGTAGTCAGTTAATTTCACAAGAATTTACCTTCATCAAAGTTATGCTTCAGCATGCTTCAATATATCCTCATTTCTTTTGTGTTTTTGGGAGTTAAGTCCTATAGTCCCATCTCAGTGCTAGCTGAGCAAAGTTGTCTTTAAAGACTTCAATGAAACCATCATGTCAAGGGCAGTTTGCTTCGGTGAAAGGCTCAGGATTTATGTCATGAAATCTTGGGATTATCCTCTTTTGTTTTGGTGGGTTGGTTTTCCTGAGCTGTTTAGTTTGCTCTCCTGTTAGATCCTTTCATTCAAGTTAGTAGTTTCCTCAGGTTGGCTGATCTTTATTTCTGCTTTTAATATTCTGTATTGATTTTACTGTAGTGCGCTTACACACTGTTCAGCAGTCCCCTATTATCGAAGTAAAATGAAATAAATAACTTGGCTTTCTTTCTGCATTTAAAATCTTTGTCAGGAGCCATCTCCTCTCCTAGCTGAGCACATGACAGTGGTACTGCCATGTTCGTGAGGGCAGCTCAGGAGACGTGATGTCCCTCACATGTCACTAGTATCCATGCTAGATAGATCCAGTACCTTGGGGGCTGCTGCTATTACTGGCTCTGTTTATCTAGCAAACATAGGTACCAGTAGCATCTGTGGGAGGTACAGCTGGGTACAGCTGCCCCCTTAGGCACTGGCAGTAATAGCAGTGCTAATACATGCATCTGTGACCAAACAAGGTGTTGCTTATCTGCTATACGTGTAAAAGTCACCATTTTTCAGATCCAGTAGGTCTTATTCCTATCTAGACTTGCAGACTTTGGCTTAGCTGATCACTTAAATAATAATGGTAATGTACAAAACAAAGTTTCAACTTTCTTCCCAATTGTGACTGCTCTTTGTAGGTGTTCCTCTGCCCTGGTCTGTTCCCCTTGGTTCTCAGGGTAGCAAGCAGCAGAGTATAAGCAGCTTGTAGAGAATTTGCAGCACCCACACTCCCTTCAGGCTCCTTGGTGTTGGGGCTATTAACCACACAAACAGAGCTCGAAACAGCTTGCTTCTGGAGGGCTGGGGCAGCTTCTCAGACTGACGTAGTTTGCTGTCAGCACTTGTGGCTGTGTGTCTGCAGCACAGAGCAGCCCTCAGACTCCACGCCTTGAATGGGGACAGCCTCATGAGCAGACATTTACTGTAGCCAAATCTAGCTAGTTTGAGTACTGATAGCAAGGCAGGTGATTCAAACTGCTTCAGTGAATGTCAGGCTCTGATGGAGGGCTGGCAGTCCCAGCATGGAGCCATCTTCATTGTTATTTTGCTCTGACCAAGACAGATGGATCTCGGCGTTGCTTCTGTGAGCTCCTGAGGCTGATGGCACCAGGTCTGAGTGGCTCGGTATTGATGCCCTCTATCCCTGCAAAAGTTCAAGATTTCAGCCCTACTGCAGGTAGTGCTCCCTCATCTTAATGCCCTTTTTTTTTTCACATGTGCATTTTTTCCTTTTTTATCTGTATATGAGTACTGAAGTTCAGAACTGGTCGGAAGTTCAGATCATCAGTGCCAGCAGACAGCTTTATTTGATCTCCATAAGCATCCACTCTCTTCCAGATGTATCTTCCTGATGTGATTTGAATGACTGCAGCCGAACTAGCCTTAAAAACAGTCCTTTACATGGGGTACATTCACATTCAGATATGCTGAAACAGTGCCACATTTTCCACAGCGTCCCAAATTTTAAGCAGTTCATCATGAAGGAACTGGTTTTGACTTATTTTTAGTTAAATATACACCTAAGGTAGAAAAAGACTATATTCTTTAAAACTGTACTTCCGTTAGGCAATACAAACTACCGTGAAAAGGGCTGCAGAATATCCTTGCAAATATATTGTGAAAACAAGTATTTAAAATCATCACAGTAATAAATAAAAATTGCATGACTTTAAGAAAGCACATAAGGAGTAATCAAGCAGAGTAAAACCAAATAAGGTTAATGTAAGTGAGAGAGTCACGTATACGGTGTATTGTATTCTTTGGACTGAACAGAATTGCATGCTGTGAAAGGGTGTTCTGAACTCCATTAGCAAGTAATCTTTGTACACAACGGTAGTGCTGTGCAAATAAATGTTGTGAGGCAAAATAAATAAGTTTTGAGAAATGAATGACTTTAGCAGTGGTTTGCCAATTAATTAGAACAAAGACAGAAGTCTAGCAGACAACATGAAGAGATAACTAAGGATGTGTTCAAGTTGTCATAAGAGCTTTTGCTGTTCTCTTACTCCACTTTTTGCTTATTCTTCTCACAAGTTTGTGGGATTTTCTATGGAGAGGGAAAGGTAGCCAAGAGGTTATAGTAGCAATTTTACTCGTGAAATGCTGTCTCAGTAACTTACCTCAAAAAAGGCTAATTGTGTGAACCAGAACAGAGAGTTAGAGCAGATCTAGCTAAGTTGCATATGTTCTACACAGCAAGACCTACCACTGCAGCAGTAAAGGAATTGACCATGGGAAGGGACTGGAAAAAATGTAGGACTATGGTAAAACAGGCAAACAGTCCCAGTTCAGCAAGGTCATGTTCATTTAAGTGAAGTGAAAAGAACTAAGCACAGGCAAGAGAAGCCAAATCTCCATAGATTAAAAAGGCAGCAGAAACCTGGGACATCTGAAGGCGTCAGCTGCGAATGAGAAGTGAGCTGTTCTTGTATGAAGGCAAATCTTGTAAAAGTACTACCAGTAGCACTGCTTGTAACATGATAAATATTGTTACTTTGCTGTGCTCAGAACTATTAAACACCTATTGGTTCACACCTCATCCGATTTAAGTACTGTGTTTTTTAATAAAAATTTCAGGCCTACTGGTTGCAGAATACGGGAGTAGGAATACATAGAAACCCATAAAGGCATAAGCTATGAGAAAAGTTTGGAGAAACAGAGTTTGTTTCATTTACACGATTGAGGAGAGCATGATAACAGACTTTCAGTGTGTAAGAAGCTATTAAAAGAAGATAGTAATCCATTACCCATCGAGGACAGGGCAGGAAAAATTGCTTTAATTTCCAACAGAGGAGATTTAGGTTATCTTTCTAACTATAAACCTAGGTAAGCACTGGAACAGGCTGCAAGAGCAGCTGTAGAATCTACATTACTTGAGGTTTTAAAGGAAAGATTAGATAAAACAGCTGTCAAGCTTGTTGGGTATACTTGATCAGCATACCTCAGCAGAGGTAGACTTAGGCTGAACGTCTTCTTAGCTCCCTGCCAGCCCTACATTCTGCAGTTCCTGAAATGCTGCAGCTGTGTCTTTGTAGCATTATATACATCCCAATTTTCAATAAAAAACAAACACACAATCCAAAGGGGAAAGAAAAAGGAAATCTGAAAGAGTGGATCCTAGCATTTCAAAGATTAGAGGTAAGTGAAACAAATCAGGATACTTCTTTTTTGACGGATGATTCCAGAGTGTGCTGTGTCTTAACACAGGCATAGGATTTACACAAAGAAGGACTAGAGATGCTGAAGGTGGGGAAGGCAGGGAATAAGCAGTATCTATTCTGCTAAGCCTGCCCTGAATTTTTGTCTCTGGGAAAAGCTGAGGAACTCTCAGTTCTGCTATTTCTTGTCTCTGCTTTTGCATGTCAGCATAGCTGGGAATTAGGGAGGGTCAAGAAGGGGAGCAGGCATCATGCAATGTACGATTAAGAACTTTGTTGGAGATGGAAGGAGCACAGAAAGGGTCTGTCTGAACACTGTGGCCAGCATGCCCATGTTCTTTTCCGTGTTCTTTATGGTTTGAGACACAGGATCCCCAGAAAGGAGCTCAAATAAGAGTCTATAGAGTAGCAATGAAGGAAAGCAGGAGAGTGGTCTTACTGATGACTCCTCAGGGCTGAGGACCCATTCCCCATACAGTGGTGTACTAACAGTGAAATTTGCAGGGACAAAAATGGCAGATTCAGCAAACACTGGGGGGTAATTCAATATTGCTTCAGCTATCTTCATGCACTGTTTTTTTTTCTGTATGTTCAATTATGCTGCAGATTTGTTTATCAATAAATCAAGCCTCTACTTTCCATTTGCACACACAGTTGAGTTGCAGAATTTTAGAAATACATTCATCCAAGCATGTGAAATTCTCTTTGGTCTTTGAATCCTCTTGCAGGTAAATTACTTTTACTGTATTTATGGGGTACCAGCTTTTCAACAGTTAGTTTATAATCCATAGCCCTCTGCCCTTTCGCAAATAACTTCTGTTTTGCCCTGAAAGGCAGTCTGTCTCAGCTCACAGGGTCTATGTGTTTGTGCCTGTCTGCATTATTTATATCTCCTCTAAAGACATTCCTCTTTTCCACATTCTTATATGTTGCCCACCATGTAATGTATGGATGGCTACTGGTTGCTGAGGATGAGAATTTGTCCACCGCTCCCACCTTCGTGGTACAAGCTTTCAGCACGCAGTTTTGAATTGTTCAGAGTCCCAGCTGCATTATCTTAGCTCCATGCAAAAGCAGATATCCATTCTCAGTGCTATCTGGTGATGTTTGGAGTTTGATCTCAGCTTTTCGGAATGATGCGTTTTCATTTTACTAACTCATAGTGTCGGTGTTTACTTTTAAGCCATCTTAGCTTTGTGGTCCCATCCAGAGAAACATCAAAGATAAAGCCTACTCTGTATTTTTCCTGCCTATCGATATGAGAGTCTTGTAGATGCTCTTTAGACAAACTACAAGCAGTGATTCCTACATGTTAACTCTCTGATTACAAAATTACATATTCCTTAACTAAGGGATGAAGAGAAAGACATTGCTCTCCTTTTTCTTCCTCACTGTATCTTGACCATAACCAAATATGTTCCTTCCCAGTCCTCCCCATGCTGAGGCTCAGAGCAGCCATGATATCCAGCCAGCCTTCACTCCCCATTTCCTCTCTGCTGTCAGCCCTTGGACAAGAGCTTAATGCTGATGGCTAAGTGTACACATGAGAAAAACACAAGCTATGTTACTGATTAGACTGGCAGGAGGTGTTAGCTCCAAGACCTTCTGGAACCTTTTATTTTGTCATGCCCTGCAGAGAGATCATATCATATTTCTATTTCTAGCAGAGTACCTTCCCGTGAGATACATATGCATTAAAGTACCGCCTGATCCCTATAGCAGGATACACCTGGGAAAAATCCTAGCACTTACAAAGGAAGGCTCCTGGGTTTTCAATATCAATATTTTAGCAAGCAATACAATCCCAGAGAAGGTGTTTGCTCCCCAGTTCGGTCTGTTGATACTTTTGTCTGAACTAGCCAACTGGTTTTCACTGTCATTTGTAATTACAGTCTATAAATATTTTATATTACATTAAAATCAAGTTTTAAAATATTTAAATTAATTGGAACTGGTGAATCAGATAACCTGGAATTTGAAACTGAGCCTTGTCTAATCTTCCTTTCAGCTGCTTTTGAGCTGTAGCCCAAAATCTCCCATGTTCTGTATAATAATCCAATGGGAGATAATTTTACTTGTAACATAGGAATGGTTTGATTTTTTTTCAGGTTATTCAGCAATGTTTTTGTGTTTTCTTGCAATTATTTCAGGTAACTGAAACTGTGCTGAGTTGCCTTGAGGACTGAGGCTGCTAAGCACAATGTGAATTTGGATGGGTGGACACCACAGGGGATCTTCCTAAGCTTCGTTATAGTTACAATTGGAATTCATTTATAAAATGGGAACATGCTGTGGTATGTCCTGTAGTCCCTGTTAGGTGCTGTGCCCCATGCAGTACTCCCTGTTTTCCCTAAATTCTGCTTCAGCAAGAAAAGGATCCAGTGAATTCTCAGGAGATATCCCCTTCCATAGAGCGACCACAGCAGGGCCTACAAAAGATGTTTCCAAAATGTGAATCACAGATATATCATAGATACTGCAATTGCCAGTATGCCTTGGAAATGTGTCAAGTCTTATAACGACTGCTTGTAGGAATGATCCCACAGACCACATGCTCAAACTTAAGTTTTTATTTAGCATCAGATAAAGGGAACTATGAGAACTGAACTTTGTTATTTATTAGGGTGATATTTCATTTTACTACACACTTGAGTAACCTCATGGAAGACTTGGGGCAAATTGAAATGATTTTGCAGGCCATTCATCAAGGAATAACAAATGCAAGAGTTGAAATCTCTGAAAATTTTAGAAAAAGTAAATAAACCTATTAAAAGTGTAAATTTTACAGAAGACAACCCAGAGGCTCTGAATGTAGAAGGTGGGGGAAACTGCTATGCTTATCAGTTGGTTTTAGGAAGACTTCTCTTCTCAGAAGGCCCAAACAGTCTATTATATTTAATAACTAGGTCCTACTCTGAATGTCAAACTGACATACTTTGGTCTTTTCTGTCCTTTTGCCTTCCAGCTTGTACAGTGAGAGGATCTTTCAGGAGGAGAAGCAGAGAGGAAGACAGTAATGGAGAAAGGTACATTCCAGGAAGCCCAATTCCCATTATTTGTTATTTGTCTCTTATTCTTTTTTATTGAGTAGTGCAGGGCAGTCTTTTAATAAAACACTGAGATGCTGAAGAATAAAGCACAACTGATATCTTTCAAGTCTTAGTAGAGCTTAAGCAGGTGTAAGGCCAGTGCCTTGTCTCACACACTGGGACTCCTAGAAAAAAAAGTGGAAGCTTTGGGAAAATACATATTTGGGATCTTTCCCTCGAATCCAGATCTTGCACTAGATTATTACCTTGTGTATTTTTATCCATAGGCTGGGGAGAGCTACATTTTTCCTTGTCATCCCACTTAAACCCTAGAAATAGAGTTTATTTCACACACAGTGACTAGATGGGAGCAGGGAACAGTATGATTGATTTTTGCTGTGACAAAAGCCACCTGGTTCTGCAGGAGAGAAGACAAGGAGGGGGAATCAGACTTCCTTGTAGCTGAGCAAAGACCTGAGCTCTTCATCTGTTTCTGCTCTACTAAAAATTATCTAAGGTCTTTTTTTCCCCATTTTGACTCTGTGCAAGTCATACTTCATGTTCAAAGAAAACTTGTCCCAAGACTGTAATCATAGCATAAAAAGACCTATGTAGGGCCTCCCAGAATCTGCTTTCTCTGAGAAATTCCATAACCAGCACCTCTACAAGAAACCATTCAACCAGCTGACTAAGTGCATAAAGCATTTGAAAACACTAGCCTTATCTCCTCACAATTCGACAGCAAAATGTATGGCCACGTTGAAGCTTCTGGCTGTTCTAGAAATAGTGCATGCTGAGCAAATAAGGTCAGAGTGGGTGGGTGAAAATAGATTGTTCTCAAAATTTGGCACGTAAAACTTTAAAAGTGCTTTATGAACAGAAATCATTCTCTCAGGTCTCGATCCTGCAAAAGCTCCTGTGGGTAGGTTTCTCAAGTTCATAAATTTTAAGATCTGTTTATACTTCAGAAGGGTGGGGTTCTAGGCTGAATGAAAGAAGGTGGAACATCAGCCAAGGGAAGTTTCACCTTCAAACAGAGGTAGATATCTGTGCCTTTCCATTACTGGTTTTCCTTCAGAGTAAAATACTTGAACTAACGCGATTTTTTTATTTGCCCACCCTTTCAAAACTTAAGAAGCAGTTCCTCTAAGGCCCTTGTTTTGATTTTTTCCACTTATTTATTCTAGGAACAAGCTTAAATCATTTGACATTTGTGTTAATAATATAAAATCTTAGTGATCTGAAACCTTTATATAATTAAGCAAAATAATACAGCTCTCTACATGGAACTAAAGTAGTTGGGAGAAATTCTCAGTGGAAATAAGAATGACTCATTCCTCAATCAACAGCAACAATTAAGTGTACATAAGCTATTCATTCCCAATTGGAAAAAAAATGGGGACATTTGTGTAAAAAAAGAGCTTTCGCAGTCTGCATGGGAGGATGATAAAGTCTTAGTATCATCTGAGATTGTATTCAAGGATATGTTTATCAGTGCTCGAATTTATTTTCAAAAGCAACATCCAGTGAATAAGACCATGCTGGTGATAATTTTAAGCCTCATGCACCTGTAAAATCAGTATGCTGCCAATCCTTTCCGATAGCAAAGTCTGCATGTAATTTTTTATGTTGATTTTGGGGTGAACAAAGGAGAAAAGATTCTACATTAAGGTAAGAAACTACCATACAAGAGTTGCGATTTGGGCAAAATCCAGAGAAAGATAATCTAAAGAAAAAAGCAGCCTCAGGTGCTGTAAAATCATTATCTTCCTGGTAGAGATGTCATGGCTTCAATATAAAGTCCGGTCACAGCCATATCATTGCATTCCTGTGCTGGATGAGGAACACTATAAGTGAAGATACAACCTTTGGGATATGTCAGTATTACTTCTGCCATTTGTTGGTGGTGTTTTGTTTGTTCTTTTTGCCCTTCCAGCCGACAGAGATCTCTGTATGGAGGAACTGGACAATTCCAAACTTTAATTGGCATGAGGGAGTCTATCCCAGACTAACCGTCCATTGGCATCTCCTTTGGCTCCTGCCTGTGAGGCAGTTTGATGGAACATTCTGCAGTGTGAGACTGTGAGATGGTACAGGGAAGGGACCACCCAATGACCAGGGACTGGCACAATTTTATAACTTTCCCATCGCAAGCACTAACATTCAAGAACTGCTCAGCTGGTAACAGCTTCACAGAACCTATGCTTTTGGGAGAACCAGTGCTTCACCTGCTCTTTCATCCTTCAGCTTTCCAGAGACAACTTGTCAGGCAGCACATTGTCTATAAACGTGCAGCTCTGCGGATATGGCTGTCTTCATTACACACGTGTCTCTGCTTACACAATACACCCAGTTACACTGCTTCTTTCCTGAGGAGTGAGATGCTTCTTAAACCGATCCAGAATTTGATCCAGTGTGTTTATAGCACATATTGGACGAGCCTTAATTTGCGGGAAGTCTTTACAAGTAGAAAACCTTGCTAAAACACATATTATTGAATGGATACCTTGCTGCGCTTGGATCAATGAAGCTTACACTGTGGCTTAAGCATAATCTTAGGACAATTCAGCAATTGAATCCCCTTATGGTAGGCTACTGGCAACATTGCAGGACTCCTTCTGTATCTGCTCATTAACCGTGTTCAGTTTGTGCATAAAATGAAAAAGAAATCAATGACAACATTTAGGGAAATAAAACAGAAAAAGACAGACATATAAAAAAGCTAAAAAAA